>ML261873.1:0-56305 GCA_005239495.1 Nicotiana undulata
GGTCCACTCGAAGCTCGGGGGCAATATCTGGAAATGTGCCCCGGGCTACCACAACTATAACAATATCTTTGCTGTTGTGGCTGATGACTCGGGAACTATCCCTGACGACCCTGATAACTACCCTGGTAACTCTGAAGCGGTTGTGCACTGATAGATGTTGGTGGTGCACTAACATGAGCTGGTGGTGCACGGGGAGATACCTGAAGTGCTGACTGAAAAGGTCGGGGTAGATGACCCATGTTGAAAGAATCCCTGCCTATAGATGAGGCTCCACTGAATCTACCAAAATGATGGGGTCTCTTATCAGTCCCCTGACCACCTCCCTATGACAAAATCATCTCAATCCTCCTGGCTACATCGGCCGCATTCTGGAATGAAATATCAGTACTCGACTCCCTGGCCATCTGGAGTCGTATAGGCTGAGCCAATCCCTCTACGAACCTCTGAACCCTCTCTCGATCAGTGGGGAGTATCATTAGTGCATGCCTGGCCATAGCGATGAACCTGGTCTCGTACTGAGTGACAGACATAGATCCCCGTTGGAGGCGCTCAAACTGCCTCCTAAGATCCTCTCGCTGAGTAATGGGAAGGAACTTCCCCAAAAATACCTTTGTGAATTGAGCCCAAGTCAAAGGTGCCGACCTAACTGGTCTGGCTAAGCAGTAGTCCCTCCACCAAGTCTTGGCTGTGCCAGATAGTTGAAAAGTAGCGAAGTCAACTCCATTGGACTCCACTATACCCATATTCCGAAGAACCTCATGACAGTTGTCCAAATAATCATGTGGATCCTCTGACGGTGCACCAGTAAAAGTAGCCGTGAATAACTTGGTAAATCTGTCCAGTCTCCACAACGCATCTGCTGACATAGCTGCTCCCTCAGCTACAGGTGCTGCAATACCTGGCTGTGCTACTCCGGCTGGCTGAGGTGCCGGAGTATGAAACTGAGTGGCAACCTGCTCTGGTGTATGAATAATAGGAGTCTGGGTCCCTCCCACAGCCTGAGATCCAGCTGGTGCTGTAGGAAGAAGGCCGGCTTGAGCCCCACCCTCAATAAGTCCTACCAAGCGGACTAGAGCATCCTGAAGCATTGGGGTAGCTATGAACCCTTCTGGGACCTGCGTCGGTCCAACTGGGACCTCCTCGTCAGACTCGACCTGAGGGTCCTCCACTGGGGCTACTGCTCTAGGCTGAGCCCTACCCCAGCCTCGGCCTCTAGCACGGCCTCGTCCTCGACCTCGACCCCTCGTAGGAGCTGTAGCAGGAGTGTTGGGCTGCTGAGCGGAACCAAGGAAAGCACACGTCCTCTCCATCTGCGAGAGAATAGAATAGAAACTCGATCAGTATACAGAATATACTATGCACGACAGAGTATGAAGAGGAGTATCCTAACTTTGCAGCCTCTAGGGGATAAGTACAGACGTCTCCGTACCGATCCCTCATACTCTACCAAGGTTGTCCGTGAGTTGTGAGACCTAAGCAACCTAGGGCTCTGATACAAACTTGTCACGACCCGAAATCCCACCTTTCAGACCGTGACTTCGTCTAACGTTGAACCCGCTAGACAAGCCAACGTATACTACACATTAATATTTTCAACTCAATTCAACAGTGGTAAAATTGATACCCTTGAAATCTGAACTGAAATAACCAACATACTCTATAACTTTAACATCGAAAATGTAACAATACTCTGAATGCGTAATGACATAGTAAAGATAACAGCATCTCATAGTCCCAAAATCGGGGTGTCACAACCTCACGAACTATCTAAACTGAGTGCTAAATACAGAGTCCGAAAAGAAATATATAATTGTCTTGAAACTAGGAGAAAAAGTAAGACAATAAGGAACCCAAATGCATGAGAGACACCAAGGCCCACGAACGCCAGCAGGTATACCTTGAAGCTCTGGGCGGATTGAAGGTGAGTCACTCAATGCGCTCCACTGGGTCCGGATGCGGGATCTGCACAACATTAAGAAGTGCATTGTGGCATCAGTACAACTGACCCCATGTACTGAGTAAGTGGCGAGCCTAACCTCGGCCGAAGTAGTGACGAGGCTAGACTTGACAATAACGATAACCTGTCTTATTCTACAGCAGGAAACAGGGATAATACAAGGCAAGAGATAAGTAGACAAGTAAGGGATACAGGAGCAGTAAAGGGGGGATAAGTGAAATGAAGCAGTCAAATTGACAGATAGAAGTAAACAAGGGAGACAATCTAGCACAATAGCCAACGAAACAAGTATAAGTACCAGAAATGTAAACAATGGAACGGCATCACCCTTCGTGCTTTTACCCTCTTCCTCACAATGCAATGTAATCAAGTATCATGGCACTGCATCACCCTTCGTACTTTACACTCTTCCTCACTATGCATTGTAATCAAATATCATGGCACGGCATCACCCTTCGTGCTTTTACACTCTTCCTCACAATGCAATGTACAATGTATCGTGGCACGGCATTAACCTTCGTGCTTATAATCAATAAAAGTCATGGCACGGGATTAACCTTCGTGCTTATAATCAATAAAAACCATGGCACGGAATTAACCTTCGTGCTTATAATCAATATGAATCGTGGCACGGCATCACCCTTCGTGCTTTACACTCTTCCTCACCAAAAAATAACAGATATAATGGCAAGGAGTATAGCATAGTGGAAATAGACAGTTCAAATCACCCGGTAAGGGGAAAATATCAATTTAATAACTCAATAAATGCCCGGCAAGGGTCTCAGCTATAACCAATCACCTCAATCGCATACTCTACATTTGGATTATCATTCGTATCAACACTTCTCAAGCTCAACAATCAATGATTTCAATCAAGAATAAATTACCAAGTAGAGACAATCTCATAATATGCTAAACATGGAAGAAATAATGCAATTTCTATCAAATAGAGTCACGGGCATGCTTGACACACGTTGCATAGGTACTCGTCACCTCACCTATGCAATGAACATGATAATCACTTAGCACATAGCAAATAATACNNACTTTATAATCCGACTGTGAAACAACGATATCTAGGCATAATTAATTCAATAATATCAATAAAGACTCAATAACACAATTTCATAGCCTAGATATTCAATTTCTAGCATTCTTCCAAAATTACCGAAATTCGACCCCGGGCCCGCTTGGTCTAAACTCGAAGTTCGGACCAAAACCCAATCACCCATAACCCCACGAGTTATAATATATAATTTGTTTCAATATCCGACCCCAAATTGAGGTTGAATCACCCAATTTTCCCAAAAACCTAACTCTACCCAAAACCCCTAATTTCTACTTTGATTTTAGGATTTTAGGCCTAGATTCTAGTGATTATGGAAGAAAAAGGGAAGAAATGGTGTTAGAATCACTTACCCAAGTGTTTATGGAGGGAAATTAACTTGAGGATCGTCAATGGGGGTGGAGGGGAAGAAGAAGGCTGAAAATGTGATATTCCCGTGTGGTATTCTGTTTTTGGGGTATTTTTAATAACTGGGCAAAATTACCCTTCGCGTTCGCGGGCCCCTGGCCACGTTCGCGAAGGGTTTGCTGCTGGGACCTACGCGTTTGCGGAGCCAGGGCCGCTTTCGCAAAGGTCTGACTCCCTAGCCTTCCGCGTTCGCGAGCCTCTGCCCGCGTCCGCGAAGAACAAACCTACATGACCCCAGACCCCACCCTATAACACTACGCGTTCGTGTAGAGCAGTACCCCCATAGCTCTGCGTTCGCGACCGTTCCCGTGCGTTCGCGTAGAACAAAATTTAAGCCACACTAATAACCCCTTCACGTTCGCGAGCCCTTGGCCGCGTTCGCGAGCCCTTGGCCGCGTTCGCGAAGGGTATTACACCAGACATAAGAAACAGGCCAAGAACACTAGATTTTTCATGCATTTCACATCTCGTTGGCTACTTGAAACTCACCCGAGCCCTCTGGTATCAAAACCAAAAACACACACGACTCCCAATACATCATACGGGTTTATTTAAGCTTTTAAATCATCAAAATATCATCAAAATCAACGAATTAAACCTCAAAACTCATAGAAATTTCTTAAAACTTCATAAGGCTTAATTATTCCGATTTTTATCCGAAACCCGTCATTTCGAGTCCGTTTTACACCAAATTTCACAGATAAGTCACATAACATATAATAAACCTGTTTCGGGCTCCGAAACCATAATACGGGTCCGGTAACACGGTTTTCACATAATTATTCATTTCCAAAATCCTTTATTATTTTTAGAAAATAATTGTTTTTTAAAATTCATTTCTCGGGCTTGGGACCTCGGAATTTGATTCCGAGCATACGCCCAAGTCCCATATTTTCCTACGGACCTTCTGGGAGCGTCAAATCACGGGTCCGGGTCTGTTTACCAAAAATGTTTACCAAAGTCAACTTTATTCAATTATTCAATTCAAAAATTCCATTTTTATCAAATTTTCACATAGAAGCTTCCCGGCTACATGCCCGGGTTGCGCACGCATATCGAGGTGAGATTAACAGAGGCTTTCGGGGCCTCGGAATACAGATTTAGCTGGAATTACTTAGGATGACCTTTTGGGTCATCACACTAACACTTGATAATCCTTGATTGTAGACCAGTCTAGCATAATCACCCAATGATCTCCCAAGCATGAGATCTATATTACCGAATTGGTCTGCACCCAAGGGTTGATTTTGAGAAATTCTCCGCCCCTTCGTAGATATTTTGTGCATCTATGATAGCTACTTCCTCAACATCCCGTGCAGCTTGTTCTCTTCATTGGGCTGCCTCTCCTGCAACCAAATCTACATTATCATCACTGTTTCTAGCCATAGTTTCTTTGGTTGAGTATTGCCTAACCTTTTCTGATGTCTCGGTGAGATCTCTTTCCTTCCCCAGCTGTCGCAGGTTTTTCAATTTCTTGTTCGTATGCTAGCACTTCCTTCGCAGAAGTTTGAGTCATGCACCAACCTCAACCTGTAACCCGCGCACAGTCAACAACACCAAACGTAAAAAGAGAAAAATAAAATAAAATAAAATAAAAAGTTCCTGAATTAGCACTACAAACTATTTCAAACACTATTGATTGCCAATCTCTAGTAACGACGCCAAAATTTGACGATCTCAAAACACGCGCATAATTTATGCTCGCTAATCAAATATAGTATAATATAATACCGTATCCACGGGGATTGGATTTAAACAGTATTCTCATAGTTTCTAGGTTGATCACTATCCAAGAAAATCAATAATTGAGACTTATATGATTTACAACTAAAATTAACTAAGAGTCTAAAGCTATTGACTAATGACAATAGAAACAAAGATAAGCAAGAAAGTTATCAATGGGAGAAAACAGGGGTTGATAGGATATGTTCAAGATAATTGTTTGGGATCTAGTTCTAGATAATTCACTTCTAATAATTAAGTGAGTCTCTCGAATTCACTCAATTATAGGTTCAAACATTCGGCAAAACTCCTTTCTCGATTAGGTTTCAACCTCGCAAGATGAACAAATTTAAGCACGTGAAGATATACATGAATGCGTAGTGGATTGGTCAATAATAAAACCTCTCTCGATTATCCTCCTAACTAGGTTTAATAAATGATTCTACTAGCCTCTTTCGATTACTAAGAAAAATATGTGAACTCAACCAACAATATAATGCAAATATATCACAAGTTATGCCTCTCTCGATTACATGAACTAGTGAATATAGATGCAACAATTAAATTATCCAAAAAAATTTAATACATAAAACTAGAGTTATAATCCACAAACAATCATCAATACACCAAATCCATCAAACCCTAAAGAGAACTACTTCATAGATATGGAACAATTCATCACAAATATAATTAAAATATAGGACAACATAAATTCAATCCAAACTCAGGTCTTGAATGAGGAAGGAATGATGAAATCCTTGTCTCGTATTCTTCCAACTCCACCTTAGTCTCCTTAGGTCGAATATGTGTCAAAAGTTTAGGAATTAATGTTTTTCTAAGTATTTATACCAAGTAGGGTCGCGCCCAGACAAAACCACCGTCTACTAGCCGAAATAGGATATTCACTCTGTAAATATTGCACAGGTGCGCCGCATGGGGTGACACGCCATGCGGGGAATTAGTGGGGAAATCTAGAGACTTGATCTGACATGCAACAGAAAATTGTACAGCCGCAGCACGCCACACGTCGCGGTTGTGGACTTTTCTCAAAGTATGGATTGAATCTCGATTTTTGACATCCAGACTTGGTCCTCGACCCCCGAACACGATCCCGGCTTAATCCTTTCAAATTTTACTCAGACTTCAAAGCTCCAAATCGCTCAAATTAATTCCATAACATCTACATAGCTCAGAATCACTCCTACAAGGCATAAAATACACAATAAGTGCAAAACACTATCAATTAAAGCTCAAAATGAGTGAAGTTCAGTAAATTAGAGTGCAATAAGCGACTAAAATACGGGATTATGGCCTACCATCAATCCTCGCCCTCTTAAAACAAATGTTCGTCCTCGAACGAGTATAGAGGCATACTGAAGTGGTGAAAAGATGAGGATAACAGCTACGCATATCGTATTCGGTCTCCCAAGTCGCCTCCTCCACTGGTTGACCCCTCCACTGAACCTTCACTAAAGCAATGTCCTTCGACCTCATCTTTCGAACCAGCCTTTCCAAAATGGCCCTCGGCTCCTCAATATAAGATAGATCCTTGTCCAACTGGACTGATATGAAATCCAACAAATGAGACGGATCATCGTGATACTTTCGGAGCATAGAAACATGGAACGCTGGATGAACTGAAGGTAGACTAGGTGGTAGTGCAAATCTATTGGCCACCTCTCCAATCCTCTCAAGAATCTCGAAAGGCCCGATATACCTATGGTTCAACTTGCCCTTCTTCCCGAACCTCATAACACCATTCATGGACAAAACCTAGAGCAAGACCCTCTCCCCAACCATGAATACGATGTCGCGAACCTTCCAATCCGCATAAATCTTCTATCTAGATTGGGTTGGACGAAGTCAATACAGAATCAATTTAACCTTTTCCAAAGCATCCTGAACCAAGTATGTACCCAATAGCCTAGCCTCTCCCAGCTCAAACCCACCCACTGGGGACCGACACCGTCTACCATACAAAGCCTCATACGGGGCCATCTGAATGCTTGGTTTATTATTGTTGTTGTAGGCAAACTCCGCAAGCGGCAAGAACTGATCCTATGAACCCCTAAATTCCATCACACATGCACAGAGCATATCCTCCAATATCTGAATAGCATGCTCGGACTACCCGTCTGTCTGAGGGTGAAATGTTGTGCTCAAGTCAACCTGAGTACCTAACTCATGTTGTACGGCTCTCCAAAAATGCGATGTAAATTGCGTACCCCGGTCAGAGATGCTAGATATCGACACGCCATGAAGCTCACAATCTCGCGAATATAAACTTGAGCCAGTTGGTCTGAAGAGTAAGTAGTCACCACTTGAATGAAATGAGCTGACTTGGTCAATCTATCCATAATCACCCAAACTGTATCAAACTTCCTCTACATGGGAGTCCAACAAAATCCATAGTGATCTGCTCCCATTTCCACTCCGGGATCTCTAACCTCTGAAGAAATCCACCTGGCCGCTGATGTTTATGCTTCATCTGCTGACAATTTAGGCACCGAGCTACATAATCCACTATGTCCTTCTTCATTCTTCTTTACCAATAATGTTGCCTCATGTCTGATACATCTTCGCAACACTTGGATGAATGGAACACCACGAACTGTGAGCCTCCTAGAGAATGAGCTCAGGCAAGCCATCTACATTGGGCACACATAGCCTGCCATGCATCCGTAATACATTGTCATCTCCAATAGTGACCTCTTTGACATCACCATGCTGAACCGTGTCCTTGAGAACAAGCAGATGGAGGTTATCATACTGACGTTCTATGATAAGACCATAGAGAGAAGACCGAGAAACCACACAAGCCAAAACTCTGCTCTGCTAAAAACATCTAATATAACAAAATGGTTAGCCAGGGCCTGAACATCCAAAGTTAATGGCCTCTCTGCTACCGGTAGATATGTTAAGCTACCCAAACTCTCCACCTTGTGATCAAGGCATCGTCCACCACATTGGCCTTTCCGGTATGATATAGAATGATGATATCATAGTCCTTAAGAAACTCTAACCACCTCTACTGCTGCAAGTTAAGATCCTTCTGTTTTAACTGAAGATGTGGACTACGGTGATCAGTGCAGACCTCATAAGGGACACCGTACAAATAGTGCCGCCAGATCTTCAAGGCATGAACAATAGCTTCATACTCGAGGTCGTGGACTTGATAGTTCTTCTCATGCACCTTCAGTTTTCCAGATGCGTAGGCAATCACCCTACCATCTTGCATTAACACCACGCCGAGACCAATACCCGACGCATCACAGTACATAGTATAAGACCCCGAACCTGAAGGCAACATCAATATTGGGGTTGTGGTCAAAGATGTCTTGAGATTTTGAAAGTTCTCCTCACACTCCTTGGTTCACCTGAACGGAGCACCCTTCTGGGTCAATCTGGTCATAGGTTCTGCAATAGACGAGAAACCAACTACAAATCGATGGTAATACCCCACCAAACCAATAAAACTTCGTATCTTCGTAGCTAAAGACGGTCTAGGCCAACTCTACACTACTTAAGTCTTCTTCGGATCCACCTTGATCCCCTTACTCGACACTACATGACCCAAAATGCCACTGAATCAAGCTAGAATTCACACTTCGAAAATTTTGCATACAACTTCTTTTCTCTCAACGTCTGAAGCATAGTCCTCAGGTGCTCCTCATGATTCTCCCGGTTTCGGGAGTACACCAGAATGTCTTCAATAAACACAATGATGAAGGAGTCAAGATAGGGCTGAAATACAATGTTCATCAAGTGCATGAATGATGACGGGGCGTTGATCAGCCCATAAGACATCACAAGGAACTCGTAATGACCATACAGAGTCCTGAAGGCATTCTTCGGGATATCTAGCTCCCGAATCTTCAATTGGTGATAGCTTGAATGCAAGTCAATCTTAGAGAACACTTTGGCAGCCAGTAGATGATCAAATAGGTCATCAATACGTGGAAATAGATACTTGTTCTTCACTGTAATCTTGTTCAAAAGGCAATAATCAATACACGTGCGCATAGAACCATCCTTCTTCTTTACAAACAAGACTGGAGCACCCCAAGGTGACACACTGGGCCGAATGAAGTCCTTATTAAGAAACTCTTGCAACTGGTCCTTTAACTCTTTCAACTCTGTCTGGGCCATGCGATAGGTGTATTGGTAAAAAAGAGTTTCACACGTAAGGTGAATCATGACAACTCAGCCAGCTATGTGGACCAAGGAAAACGCGGCAGCTGGATATGATTCTATAAAGAGGTACGGAACAAAGAGTCGCGAATCAATAAACCTACGAAGTAATTAGCCACGGGCAACTCAACCTGATTGAGAAAGGAAAGAGACACGGTTAGAATGAATCCAGACTGAGCTACGGGCAGATTCAAGAATCCTCAATTAATGATTCATACGTTACGTAACCTTCATACAACAGTTACGGTTATCCTTTATAACGCCTCATTAATGTAATAATTAGTCATTAATGGACGATCATTGCAAGAAGTAGACGTTATATTAAGAAACCCCCTATATAAAGGAGGGGAATGTAACTTGTAAAGAGGGGGAAAGACTTCGAACACAATACAATCTACTTTCTGAGCATCATACCATTGATTTTTTACTTATTCTTCTTTATTTAATCATATTTCCTTTAATATCAGTAACCCGGTTCATCCTAAAAATAGCTTTGGCCAAAGGATCTAATTCTTTGGTTAAACAAATTGGTTCCGTTACCGGGAAACTAATAATCTTAATTTGCTTTCAATTGATATCCTCTAAACTATGTAGAACTCCAACGACAACAACCAGCAGAGGAATGGAACCCCAGTTCCATCACCTCAAGGAACCACACGTGGTTCAAGGGAACCATCCCCAGAAAGAGCTGATAACAACCGCAATAATAATGAACAAACGGTAGAACAAGATCTAATAAAGAAAATGATTGCAGAGTACGTGGGACAAGCTTTGCAAGAATTTGCAAGGGGACTACCATCGGCACCACCTGCATCGCTAACACTACCTCCAAAAAATATTGTCACCATGGAAAATCCTCAGTCTGGGTTGGCAAACTCAGCAAGGGATGACACTCCTAACGAATCTCTCAAAGTGATACCAGGTATGACTAATAATTCTGAATTACAAAATTTACTGCTAACCATGTAGAAACAAATGAAGGAACAAAACGATCGAATCGAGCAAATTCCTGGAGTACCGCCTGTTATCAAGGGCATTGATGTTGATAGATACTCTCAGCAACCTTGGAAACCAAGCGCAGCACCCTTGCCCATACCCAAGAAGTTTAAAATGCCTGACGTTCCTAAGTATGATGGAACAACTGACCCACGTGACCATGTGACTGTTTTTACCACCGGAGTAAAGGGAAACGACTTAACGAAACAAGATATTGAATCAGTCCTCGTCAAAAGATTCAGAGAAATACTGACCAAAGGAACCCTAACCTGGTATTCTCTTCTCCCTGAAAATTCTATTGATTCTTTTGCTGAGCTTGCAGATTCTTTCATAAAAGCACACTCTGGTGCACAAAAAGTCGAGAAAAGAAAGGAGGACATATTTAAAATCAAACAAGGAGACACGGAACTACTCCGTGAATTTGTAGACAGGTTCCAGCGAGAAAGAATGCAATTACCCATAGTACCTGATAATTGGGCAGCCATGGCATTCGCGAGTAATCTAAACGACAAAAGCTCAGAAGCCACGAGGAGACTCAAACAAAATTTGAGGGAATCCCCAGCTGCAACGTGGAATGATGTATGTAATAGGTAAAGTACTAAACTTTGAATAGAAGAAGATATCATTGCTCGATCAAAAGAAGAAGATCATTCCAGATCCAGGCGATCCGAATTAGACAAGAGATCAAGTAAAAACAGGTACGATCCTTACTTGGGACCATCGGGACGCGAAACTCGCCCCAGGTTTGAAAATACTAGGTCAGATTATAGACCACCAAGCAGGGATGTAGGCTCATCCGCATCTAGATCCAGAAAGGATCGGGATGAATGACCTAGAGGTAATGCACGAATTGGGGATCATACCTTTAATGTAAGTACTCCTGAACTTGTTTCAATATTAAGAAATATGGGAGATAAGGTTAAATGGCCCAAAGAAATGCGGTCAAACCCAAATAAAAGAAACCCAGATTTCTGGTGTGAGTTCCATAATGATCATGGACACAGGACTGCAGATTGCAGATTTTTACAAGGTGAAATAGAACACTTATTGAAACAGGGCTATTTAACAGAATTGTTTAGTGATAAAGGTAAACATGCATATATGAAGAACAGGCAGGAGCCCCCGAAGCCTCCTTCTCCAAAAAGAACCGTCAACGTGATACATGGAGGAGAGGAAGTGAACGGAATAGTTTGCAAATTAGCCTCGAAGGTCACAATTACCCACGGAAAGTGGATTCGAGAAAATTCAGATGAAGATGACATAACCTTTGACGATGCAGATTTTGGCGGACTAATGCTTCCCCATAATGATGCTCTGGTAATATCCTTACTCATTCATGACACTAACGTTAAAAGAGTGTTGATTGATCCAGGTAGTTCAGTCAATATCATGTTGTTAAGAGTCGTGGAGGAAATGCTCATGGGAAATCAGATGATCCCAAAGGCACGAGCCATATCAGGGTTTGATAACTCTACGGCGATAACCAAAGGAGAGATCAAACTTAGCACCTACACCCAAGAACACTAAATTTCAAGTCATTGATACTGACATGACTTATAACGTGATTATGGGAAGGCCTT
Organism: Nicotiana undulata; assembly: GCA_005239495.1. NCBI lineage: Eukaryota > Viridiplantae > Streptophyta > Magnoliopsida > Solanales > Solanaceae > Nicotiana > Nicotiana undulata. The sequence goes on from ML261873.1 coordinate 11,921, forward strand.
GGATCCACGACATGAAAGCAGTACCATCCACCTTACACCAGGTAATTATATTTCCATCAGAATGGGGAATCAGAAAAATTAGAGGTGATCAACAGATCTCCAGAAATATAAATTCCGTGGCACTTAATAACAAAAAAGAGACGGAAGAACCGGAAAATAGAGAAATCTTTCAAACATATGTCACCGGCCAAACAAGTACGAAAACAATTACTGACCAAACAGGTACGACAGAAGTAAATGTTCAGACAGGTACGAGAAGAGATACCCACGAGAAAGTGAATCCAGTCACCACGAAAGACACGTTGAATCACATAGATGTAGACTCCAGACCTGACATCATTCATGAACCAGAAGAAGACGAACACATCAAAACAACTACGGAAGAGCTCGAAGTTATTCCATTGTTTGAACAAAAACCTGAATGGAAGGTGTATGTAGGCACGAGACTGAGCCCCGGTCGAAAAGGTACGTCAATTGATTATTTAAAGGCTAACACAGATTGCTTTGCGTGGTCCCACTCAGGTATGACAGGTATTCCACCAGAAGTGATGACTCATAAACTAAATGAATATCCATCGTTCGTACTTGTTAAGCAGAAAAAAAGAAAGCAAGGACCATTCAAGAACCAAGTGATTGACGAAGAGGTACAAAAACTCTTGAAAATTGGTTTGATACGAGAGGTAGCGTACCCTAACTGGTTAGCTAACACTGTGGTGGTACCAAAAAGGAATGGAAATGGAGGGTATGCGTAGATTATATTGATTTAAATAAAGCATGCCCCAAAGATTCATTCTCATTACCACATATATATCAAATGATTGATGCTACTGCATGTCATGAATTATTAAGCTTTCTAGATGCATATTCTGGTTATAATCAGATTAAAATGGATCCCTCAGACGAGAAAAAAACCTCCTTCATTACGAACAGGGGGACTTACTGCTATAAGGTCATGCCTTTTGGCTTAAAAAACGCTAGAGCCACCTATCAAAGGCTAGTGACTAATTTGTTCCAGAAATATCTGGGAAAAACGATGGAAGTTTACATTTTATGCTAGTAAAATCAACACGGGCGGAAGACCATTTCCAGCACCTATCTATTACCTTTGACATTTTACGCAGGTATAACATGAAGTTGAATCCTGAAAAATGCGCTTTCGGTGTACAATCAGGTAAATTTTTGGGTTTCCTTGTATCAAACAGAAGAATAGAGGTAAATCCCGCTCAAATTAAAGCTACAGAAGAAATACCTGATATACTAATGAATAAAAAGAAGTTCAAAGACTAACGGGGAGAATAGCAACTTTGGGAAGATTTATTTCCTAGTCTTCCGAAAAAAGTTTTAAATTCTTTTCAGTCCTCAAAAAGCAGAATCAGTTCGAATGGACTGAAGAATGTCAACATGGCCTCAAGAATCGGAAAGCTTATCTATCAAAACCTCTGTTGCTATCGAAGTCAAAAGAAGGGGAAAGATTGTACATCTACTTAGACGTCTCAGAAATTGTTGTAAGTGCAGTATTGGTAAGAGAAGATAAAGGTAAACAATCTCCTATTTATTATGTAAGCAAAACTTTACTAGATGCTCAAACCATATATCCACATCTAGAGAAGTTAGCATTAGCTTTAATAATGGCATCTAGAAAATTACGACCGTATTTTCAATGTCATCCAATCACTGTTGTGACTTCATATCCTTTAAGAAATATTTTGCATAAGCAAGAATTGTCAGGAATATTAGCCAAGTGGGCCATAGAATTAAGTGAGCATGAAGTAATATATCAGCCTAGGACTGCAATTAAGTCTCAAATATTAGATGATTTTGTTGCTGACTTTAGTAATAGCAATGTTCCTGAAGTAGAAGAGGAGTTACAACTCTTTAACGGTGCTAATCCACGTCTATGGACCCTATTTACTGATGGCTCTTCCAATGTAAAAGGTGTCGGCTTAGGCATAGTCTTGATATCACCCACGGGTGAGAAGACACGACAGGCTATTAAATGTTATCTGATAACTAACAATGAATCAGAGTACGAAGTTGTCATTGCAGGACTGGAATTCGCACGAGAACTCTCAATCGAGCAAATCGTAATCAACAGCGACTCCCAACTGGTAGTAAATCAAATGCAGGGGACTTACATCGCTCGGAGACTCGGATGCAATAGTATTTTGAAAAGGCATGAGAGCTCGTAAGATAATTCAAAACATGGAAGGTAATACAAATACCTAGGGAGGAAAATACAGAGGCGGATGCATTAGCTAACCTCGCAGCAGTCACGGAAGTAACAAACAAAGACAATGCAATCGTCGTCCATCTTTTCCATTCAGCGATCGACCAGGACAGAAATGAGGTAACTTTCAACAATTTAACCTGGATTGGAGAAACGAAATTCTTAATTTTTTGCAGAATGGCACCGTACCTGAAGACAAGAAAACAGCTCAAGCACTTCGCCGCAAAGTTGCACGGTACTGCCTCATTTGCAATTCACTATATCGCAAGATGTTCGGAGGGCCCCTAGCTAAATGCCTCAGACCTAACAAACGGAGTTTGTGATGAAAGAAGTCCATGAAGGACACTGTGGAAATCATTCAGGAGCGAGATCCTTGGTAAAAACCCTAATCAGAGCCGGGTACTATTGGCCTAAGATGGAAGAAGATGCCAAAAACTTCGTATCCAAATGCGACAGGTGTCAAAGATTTTCCAATAACATGCATCGACCAGAGGAATTGTTGCATCCAATTATATCTCCATGGCCCTTCATGAAATGGGGTATGGACATAGTGGGACCTCTTCCCCAAGCTAAAGGGCAGGTACGGTTTCTACTCGTACTTACCGATTATTTCACAAAATGGGTAGAGGTAGAAGCATTCAAACAAGTGCGAGAAAAGGAATTTAAAAGCTTCTTATGGAGAAACATAATATGCCGCTTTGGAATACCGAAGGAAATCGTGTGTGATAATGGCCCACAATTCATAGGCTCTCAAATCACAGAATTCTTTGAAAGCTGGCAAATCAAACGGATCACTTCAACACCATACCACCCCGTGGCTAATGGTCAAGCTGAGTCAACAAATAAAATCATCATCAACAATATAAATAAGCGGCTAGATAAAGCCAAAGGAAATTGGCCTGGCGAATTACCAACGGTATTATGGGCATACAGAACAACACCAAAAGCAGTCACGGGAGAAACTCCCTTCGCACTTGTCTTTGGCTCAGAAGCTTTAATACCTGTGGAGATTGGCGAACCAAGCATCAGGTTTATAACAGCCACGGAGGAAGAAAATGACGATGAGTTAAGGACTAATCTGGACTTGCTCGAACCACGAAGGGAAGCAGCATTAATACGGATGGCAGCTCAAAAACAAATCATAGAGCGTTACTACAACCGTAAAGCTCATCTCAAATACTTTAAGATTGGGGACTTCATCCTCAAAAAAGTCTTTCAATCAATTAAAGAAGCAGGCGCAAGAAAGCTAAGTCCAAATTGGGAAAGACCTTACAAAGTCCGAGGCATAGCTGGGAAAGGCACCTACGAGCTAGAAGCTATGGACGGTAGAATCCTACCGACAAGCTGGAATGCCATCCACTTGAAGAAGTACTACTTCTAAGGAAAAGGAGTACCCCCGGTCAGGTATCGCACGATTCAATTTTATTTTGAACATTTAAAATTTTATTAACTTTTTTAGATGATAGGCATAAAGCTAACCCATCACCAGATGATGATACTAGACCTTCAAAGACGCGAGGAAATAACTGAATTCCTGGTCTAGGGTTACACTTTCTGATGGACGTTTTAAAGGGTTAAGCAGTCATCATCTAAAAAACTATGTACCTTCGAGTCCCGCAGTTTTTCCTTTTCGGGAAAAAGACCACAAGGAAGGAATAATCAAGTGCTCGAGATTTCATTCTTCAAAGCTCAATCACTTGGGGGACTATACAGTATGGAAGGCTAAGACGAAGCAAAGAAGACTATCATAAAGTCAAAGCTCGAGCCTGAAGATCCATCTACCCAACAAGTCAAGTGATACGAGCAGAATCGAAAGAGCCAAAGACTCAAATACAAAGCCTAATTCAAAAAACCTTCGAACATGTTCAGGTTGAAAGGCAAAATATTAGCCACGAGGAAGAAATACACATCTTTGTACTTATTCAAAACTGTTGTAACAAAAACAGTTAGGGGTAAAATATCATCGTCATTGTACTCATTCAAAAACTGTTGATTTAAAACAGTTACGAAATCTTTGTACTCATATAGAAAATTGTTATCAAATAAAACAGTTACGGATGAAAGATCAAAATCCTTGTATTTGTTCAGAAAACTTTTATCAAATAAAACAGTTACGGATGAAAAAGCATTTTCCTCGTACTCATTAAAAAATGTTGTTAACAAAAACAGTTACGGGTAAAAACCCCAATCTTTATAAAAATTATTACTAATGAAAAATAGTTGTTCCCTTGTATTAACTCGAAAAAAACTGTTACTTATGAAAAACAGTTGTGAAATACAAGTGTATATCAAATATGTTAAATGAAAAACAGTTGCAACATGAGTTTTAGACGATAATCAAAACACATGTAAAATGTCGCGGAAGTTCAAACAAAAAACTTTCCTCAGAAACATTCTTAAACATGTGAAAAATTCCTATCACTCTATTGCATTATTACACCATTATGAAGTTGAGACGTCTTCTTCATTAAGTGTCAATCAAAAAGGGCCCTCTTTCATAAACAAAGCCTACTACAAAAAAGGCTCACATTTTATATACAACACCGTGCCTACTACGAAAAGGTACGAGTGATTTCGGCATCTTCATGCAAAAATTCAGAGGTAAAACAAAAGCCTCAAAAATAAAAACATGCAAAAGACTTAAGAGTGAAACAGAAGCTCAAAGTAAAAAAGTCATAACTTGATATATTCAAAAAAGAGCGGCTAAGTAAGAACTAAGTACTAACTAGTAATTAGCCGCATACAATGTATACATTAAGGTTCCCCTAAGTTGTCAGTTGGGGACTTTAAAAAGATCCAAATTTACCCCCGATGGAGCTGGGGGTAACCACCAATCAAATAAAAAAAAGTGAATCAACACTTTATTCTTCTTGAGGAGGGGGATTGACTTCATCACTGGCGGGAGGAACAGGAGCAACTTGGGACGAAGAGGCACGAGCAGCAGGAGTCTCACCATCAGGTGAAGAAAGGTTATGACCTTTGTTGAGCCTTCTCCATGGCTTCCTTAGTTTTAGCTATTTCGGCACTAAGGTCGAAACCCTCTTGACTCATTTCCATCAATGTGTCAAGGCGAGAATTCATGCACGCCCAGCTCACATCGACATCAGCCGCCTCTTCGATATCTTAATAATCTCTCGCCTATACTTGAAGCTCCACTCTTAGCCCGTCCTTCTCCACTTCAGCAGCTTCATGGGCAGCCCTCAAAGGTACAATCGACTCTTCCGGATATTGGACTCCGTCTAAAGCATTACGAAGATCCTCCTAAGTCCGGGTGAGTGATTGCACAAGCTCTCCTGAGTATTCCTCTTTCTTCCCCAGCAAGTCTTTCAAGTTCCTGACTTCTTCTGAGGCACGAGACAATTGCTCAGCAAATGAAGATTCGAGAATGCTCTTATCCTTATCAGCCTGATTGGAAGAAGCCTTCTCCACTGCTAGTTCTGCTGACATGATTCTTATCTGTCACTTCAAGGTATTCCTTTCTTCATCTAAGGCATCCATGTCGATCCTTAAGCTATCATACTGTTCCTTCCAATTCCCTGCTTCAGCATGCCACTCCTTTAACTCTTGCTCCGTATTAGAAATCCTTTTCATAAGCTCTATGCCTATAAGATTGGTCTGAAAAAAAGGAAATCAATTAGACACGATAGATTTCATGTACAAAAATGAGGAAACGTATTTTTACCTTCAAGGAAGAATGGACGACTTCATTAGTCCATGTAAGGGCGCTATGGCTATCAAGCTTGTTCTTCTCTGTCGGGCCAATCAAAGGCTTCAGCCACACTTCGGGTTGGCCGGATTTATCAAAAAGGCTCCCACCAGCTGGAACCTCAATAAGCACTTGCCTCATCTCCCTGCTGGAAGACCCTACTTCTCTAACATGAGGCACGGAAGCAGGCGAAGCAGGCTGAGGTAAAGGAGCCACAGGTAGGGAAATTTCTGGAGCAGAAGAAGTGTAAGGCACGGAAATTTGAGGTGGTGAAAGAACCACGGGCATGGCAGCAGCAGGAATAGTAATAGCTAAGGGAATGGAGGAAATAGCAGAAATAGACGAACGAGCTTCTCTGAAAGAAGCGGGAAAGACAGCCAAGGGGACTTCATCAATAGCAGGATCAAAACCTTCATGAAACAAGTGATCCGCAGATTCATGCGCAGGAGAGGGAGAAACATCTTCAGAGGTAGAGGGTATGACTTCAGGCACGAAGGCACAACCCCGGGTGAAGACTCATCGTCCAAAATCAGCCTCCTTCTTCGTGACCTGTGCACCAAAATGCCCTCTCCTTCTTCTTCTCCTTCTACAGATCGGGACTTAACAACCTTCCTCTTCGAGGAAGAAGAACCAGTAATAATCTCTTGAGCCTGAGCCTGAGACATCTTCGGAATGGACGTAGCAGACACCCCACGATCAGAAAACCCTATCAAAAGGAAAAAGGTTAAACCAAAAAAGGAAAAAAGGCTCGAGTAAGGAAAGAAGCGGAAACAAAAGCTTCACTTACCGTGGGTCTTTACTTGCCAACCGTACTTCCCAGAGAAGTACTTCCAGGATCTTTCTTCTAGGGGAGCAACAGACAACAATTTTTCTACCCAATCATGGATACGGGAGACATTCTCAACAGTACCCATGATTGCTGAAGGAAGAAGAAACAGATACGGGGTTAATAAAACACTTCAAGTAAAAAGCGGCGGCAAAATATTCCCACCATAAATGCGTATCCACTTACCAAATATTAATCGATAAATAAATGGTAAGTGGGGGGACTATCTGTATTGGTAAAAAAGAGTTTCACACGTAAGGTGAATCATGACAACTCAGCCAGCTACGTGGACCAAGGAAAATGCGGCAGCTGGATATGATTCTATAAAGAGGTACATAACAAAGAGTCGCGGATCAATAAACATACGAAGTAATCAGCCACGGGCAACTCAACCTGATTGAGAAAGGAAAGAGACACGGTTAGAATGAATCCAGACTGAGCTACAGGTAGATTCAGGAATCCTCAATTAATGATTCATACGTTATGTAACCTTCATACAATAGTTACGGTTATCCTTTATAACGCCTCATTAATGTAATAATTAGTCATTAATGGACGATCATTGCAATAAGTAGACGTTATATTAAGAAACCCCCTATATAAAAGAGGGGAATGTAACTTGTAAAGAGGGGTCAAGACTTCGAATACAATACATTCTACTTTCTGAGCATCATACTATTGATATTTTACTTATTCTTCTTTATTTAATCATATTTCCTTGATTATCAGTAACCCGCGTTCATCCTAAAAATAGCTTTGGTCAAAGGATATAATTCTTTGGTTAAACAATAGGGTGGAAGGGAAATGGGCTGAGTGTCCGGTAACAAATCAATGCCAAAATCTACATCCCTGTCGGGCGGCATGCCCGGAAGCTCCACCGTAAATACATATGGATAATCCCTCATTACCGGAACGGACTTCACGGTAGGAGTATCCACATTGACATCCCTCACGAAAGATTTCACGTTAGGAGTATCCCCATTGACATCCCTCACGAAAGCTAAATAATCATTACACCCTTTCTCAATCATATGTTGAACACATAGAAATGAGATAACTCTACAAGGAACATAATCTGAAGCACCTCTCCACTCTATCTGAGGTAATCCTGGCATAGCCAGCGTCACGGTCTTGGTGTGACAATCGAGAATAGAATGATAGGCTATAACCAGTCCATGCCCAAAATAATATCAAAATCTACCATACTGAGCAACAATAGATCAACTCTGGTCCTAAAACCACCAAGAACAACTAAACATGACTGATACACACGGTCAACAACAATAGAATCTCCCACAGGTGTGGAGAAATAGACATGAGAACTTAAAGAATCACGGGATATACCCAAATACAGAGCAAAATAAGATGACACATAGGAATAAGTGGAGCCTGGCAAATAAGAGTGATGCATCTCTATGACAGATTGGAATAATACATGTGATGACTGAGTCGGATGCAATTGCCTCCATCCTAGCAAGAAGAGCATAATATTTGGCATGTCCTCCCCTTCTAGGGCGACCTCTACTTGCCCAACCTCCACCTCTAGCTGGTTGTGCAGGTGGGGTGGAAATTGGTGCGACAACCATGGAATGAGAAGCCTGAGGACCTAGTGGAATATGCGGAGCCTGAGTAGTCTGTGTAGGTGTACCCCTCCTGAGTCTTGGGAAATCCCTCGCCATGTGACGAGTATCACCATACTCAAAACAACCTCTCGTAAGACGTGGTTGTTGTGGCTGGCTCGGGTATGACTGGCTGGACTGACCGCTGAAAGCACCTCATGCAGGTTGTGCAATAGACAATGGCGGTGCATAATAGCGAGCTCGAGGCGTAGGAGTGGTCGGAATGCCGCTGGAAGCTAGAAGTGTCGAATGGACAGGGTGACTCACATAGACCCTACCATGACGAGCTGAAACTGGGGCTTGGGGACCACTATATGTGCCAGAATCTCGAAAACTCTTGGCCTCCCTCTCCTCTCTCTCTTGAGTCAACATACCCCCCAATCTCCTAGCGATCCCCATGACCTGATGGTATGCGATGTCCATCTCCAACTCTCGGGCAATGCTAAATCTGATACTAGGGTTGATCTCCTCGATAAATCGATGGACCCTCTCTCTAACAGTAGCAACCAAGGCTGGTGCATGCCTGGCCAAATCACTAAACCGGACCGCAAACTCCGACAAGGTCATAGAACCCTGGCGCAAATGCTCAAACTCTGCGTGACATGCATCTCTGAGACTCTACGGAACATACTCCCTCAAGAACATATCTGAGAACTGATTCGAAGTGAGGGAAGTTTCCTCGGCCGGACTACCCAACTCATATGCTCGCCACCACTGATAAGCCGCTCCCTTAAGCTAGAACGTAGTGAAAGCAACCCCACTAGACTCTGCAATGCCCATAGTACGGAGGATACGGTGTCACTCCTCAAGAAAACTCGAGGCATCCTCTGATGCCAAGCCACTGAAAGTAGGATGGTGGTACTTCTTATACCTCTCGAGCATGAGCTGCTCCACCTCAGAAACTGCTACCCTAACCTCGGGCTGAACTGGGGCTACCAGATGCACTGGTATGACCTCTGGGACCTAGTAAACCAGAACTCGCTGCTATGGGTATGTGCGGCGGGAGTCTGTGCTCTTCCCCTGGCCTGAGATGTGGTAGGAGCAAGTGGTATCAACCCTGCCTGAGCCAAAGTGCCAAACATGCTCAAAAACTAAACGAGAGTCTCCTAGAGGGCTAGTGCAGTAATAGGCGTCTCAGGCGCCTTCCCTCCAACTGGAGCTACTGGGGGCTCCTCTATAGTAGCTTGTGTGGGTGCTCTATCTGCACCTTGTGGGCGTCCTCGGCCTCTCGCGGCTCTAGCAGGAGGTGCGGGTGTCTGGTCATCTGATCCAGTTATACATGTCCTCACCGTGTGTGAGAGAATAGAAAGACAGAGACTAAGAATCCAAAGTCAAAAATTTTGCACGATACGGAATCAAAGAAGTGAATCTTTTCCTAACAGTTACATAGTCTCCCGAAGATAAGTACAGACGAATTCGTACAGATCCGCAAGACTTTACTAAATATGTTTGTGACTCATAACACCTACGAACCTAACTTGTCGCGACCCAAATTTCTCTCTGTAGGATGTCGTGACAACACCTAGTCTCTAAGACTAGGTAAGCCTAACAAAAATGCGGAATAACAAAAATGATAATTTAAATCTCAAAAACATCAAAAACTATAGGAAATAAAATCCACAACTCAACATGTACATCTCCCAAAATCCGGTGAAAATATAAGTCACAAGCTCTAGATACAGTACTGAACACTCCTATACATCACTGTCTATAAAGATGTAAAGAAATAAGAAAAGAACAGGGTAGATAGGGACTCCGAGCCTACGGACGCGGGCAGGTGTACCTTAAAGTCTCTAAATCAAGCAACTCAACGCGATAATACCGAGGCTAATAGGATGTACCTGGATCTACACAAAATATGTGCAGAAGCGTAGGATGAGTACACCACAACGGTACCCGGTAAGTGCCAAGCCTAACCTCGGTAGAGCAGTGATGATGTCAGGTCAAGGCCTTACTAATGATAATAAGAAACAAGACAAAAGATAAAATGATAAAATGAAGATGACAGGAAAGTGAAACAATAAAGAATTTACGGGAAGTAACAACAAGGAATCAAGGAGCTAATACAACACGAAAGGAAAACAAGAATTTATACGTTAAGGAAACAACAACCAAACAATACAACAAATAAAGAAGATCAACAAGGGCACTCCTGAGGTACCGCCTTGTAGTCCTACATCATAAAGGTAACTCACGATCCTTTCCTTACATCACTGCGGGACCTTTTATATTTAATTTTGAAAATTATTTTTCCGAAATAGCACCCCGCGTTTTCGCTCACCTTATCACACAATAGCTAAAACCGAAATTTCAATCTCATTGGACGAGTTAGCTAAAATCGAAATTTCAACATTTATCCCGTGTACGCACTCGCCACCTTGCGTACACGGCCTCTACATATCACAATTTATCTCAATCAAACCAAATATAAGGGGAATTTCCCCCACACAAGGTTAGACAAGTCACTTACCTCAATTCACGCTAAAGCAATCAATTAGAAGGCCTTTCCCTTGATTTTCAACTCCGAACGACTCGAATCTAGCCAAAATAATTTCATACTATAAATATAACTATAGGAAACTAATTTAAATGAATAAATTATTATCTTAGGAAAGAATTGAAAAATCGCCGTAAAAGGTTGACCAGAGCTCGCATCTCGGAACCCAACCAAAATTACAAAAACCAAATACTCACTCGGTATCGAGTTCAACCATACAAGAAATACACAAATACGATACCAAAATCTCGCTCAAATCCCTAAAATTCGTCCGAAGAAGTTTCCTCCATTTTTCTCCAGTTTTTCAACGCAAATCTCAAATTAAATGATGAAATCAAAGATAGATTAGTGGAATTTAATCAAAACGAGTTAAGAACTCTTACCCCAACAATCCCTCTGGAAATCCCACGAAAATTCGCCTTAAACCGAGGTCTCAAAGTCCAAATTGTGTCATATGAAATAAATCCTCGATTTTGAAATTTAAGTCTGCTGCCCAGTTATTTACACTAGGCGATCGCGAAAATCCACTCACGATCGCGTAAGACAATTTTTTCTCGGCTCAACTTAACCCCTTGAAATTGCGTAAAAGCTCTCGCGGATGCGGATAACAACCTACGCGATCGCGTAGCACGACTGCCTCAAACCCAGCTTCGCCAATTCTTCTTCGCGAACGCGAACTCCACCACGCATTCGCGATTAACTGCAAGTCAAACCTCTGTGATTGCATCCGCCTCTCTGCGAATGCATAGAGTAAAAACCATCAGTTCATAAAAAAATCCCTTCGCGTTCGCGGTCCAAACCACGTGATCGCATAGAAGTAAACCATAAGCATCAGATTCAGCAACTCCTCAACGATCCGAAATGTGTCGAACATGGTTCGAATCACACCCGAGGACCCGAGGACCCGAGACCTTAACCAAACATACCAACAAGTGCTAAATCACGATACGAACTTAGTCGAGGCCTTAAATCACATCCAACAACATCAAAAATACGAATTGCACTCCAATTCAAGCTTAAGGAACTTATAAACTTTTAACTTCTACATTTGATGTCGGACCCTATCAAATCAAGTCCGATTGACCTCAAATTTTGCACACAAGTCATAAATAATTGACATTACGGACCTATTCCAACTTCCGGAAGCGGAGTCTGACCCTGACATCAAAAAGTCCGGTCCCAGTCAAACTTCCCAAAATCTTTGAACTTTCCAACTCTTGCCAATTAACGCTGAAACAACCTACGGAACTCCAAATCAACGTTCGGACAGGCTCCTAAGCCAAAATTACCCTACGGAGCTATTAGAACCGTCAAAACTCCATTCCAGAGTCGTCTTCACACAAGTCTAACTATGGTCGACTTCTACGACTTAAACTTCCATTATAGGGACTATGTATCCCATTTCACTTCAGAACTCACCCGAAACAAAACCAAACATCCCGGCAAGTCACGTAACCACAATATAACACAGAGAAGACAATAAATAAGGAATCGCGGCTAATACATTCAAAACGATTGGTCGGATCGTTACAGTGATCACCTTTTATCCAACATATCTTCTGATAAAATTTTTGCTGATTTGTAAGTCTTATAATAATTAACCTCGTGTCATTATCAAACACTATATTTTTGAGTTACGCATATGCTTATTTTTACAACACAAATCATGTCTTGTTTAGTATATTATTACATCATTTGTTCACTTTATTATTTGTAAATGACTTATATTTTTTAAATCCTTTTTTATCATTTCCTTTCCTTCGGCATTTTTAAATTTTCTAAAGACTAAACTAGTACTTCCTACATTTATAACTACAGAGATCCAGAACTTGGAATAATACATTTTTTAGTATTCTATTATACTAGTAATTATGAGTGAAGCGTTTGATTAATTTGTTTAGCATTATTTTAATAACTAATATTTTAGCAGTATGTATAATTAGCAGTTTAACTTTTTTTTAATGTTTTTATAGCATAATATTTTTTGTTTTAATTTAATGAAATATGTAAAGGGCCTTTATTATATTTTTAAATTCTTGATGAGTTACTTTGAAATTTCTTCGTTTAACTTTTCTCAGAATATTTCAAACACCCTTCTCATTTCAAATTCAAAAATTCTTATAATCTATTTTAAGCTGATTTTGTTTCTCTTCTTGTTCTGTGTATATCGTTATAGCATTATTCCTTACTTAATATTATTACAGTATCACGCCGTTTTTACTAGCTTGACACATAACTTAATGATTACAATTACTCACCATTTAATTTATATAGATAATATGAATTCTCTTACTCCTAAAATTTTATTCTTTTATTATTTGAAGTTATCAATAATATTTTTTAGTATTATTTGTTACTTTATTTTTAAGTTAATTCAAAGTATAATTAGCCTCATACTATCTCTATTTTCAACAAGATCCAAATATGCCTCCTCAGTGTCCTCCAATGCTTGATTGAGCTTTCAAAGTAACTTCATTATTAATTGATCTCATTTAGTTGCTCCTTCAATTTCCTATCAAGCTCTAATCTTTTCCTATCTCATTCACACATCCACCTCCTTTGATTTTCTACTAATTTCTAATTCTAATTTATGTTTTTTAGTTGGATATTTTGGTTTTATATATATATATATATATATATATATATATATATATATATATATATATTTTGCTTTTGTACGTATATAAATCGAATCAACATAATCAAATTTTATATTTTATCATTAGTCGGTAAAAATCATAAAACTTTTGTTAGATGTTTCTAATACGTATAGAGTTACAAGAACCAAAATTGCAGCAACAATATGTAAAGGTACTGTATTCGTGCACCAAAATGTAATTGTGTGAGAAATTAAATAAAAAATTTAATTGATTGTTTTATAAGATATTCTTAATATTTTTACTTATAAGTTAGTATAATATTAACACATTCATGGTTTTAAAAGAACGTTAAATTTATTAATTGAAAACTTCTATTTAAATTAATATCCTTCACTATATTCATGTTTCAAAAAAAATATTTAACTTTCAACTAAAAATAATTTTTTGTATAGTATTACAATCCAAATTCAAAAACTTAACCTGTAGATTCAAAAATTATATTTAAATTTAAATTTATTTTATTACATGGCCTAATTAATATTGTCTTAAAATTGATAAATAACTTTTTATTAGCTCACCACTTGACATTTTATTAGCTTGATACTAACCACATAATTTCTGTTCCAATTCAAATAAATAAAAGAAATAATAGAATTTATTTAAATAACTTACTCTTTACTATTTGCTAATATTATTGGCTCATTAGTTTCAATACATTTTTATGGCTTATAATATTTTAAGAGAAACAATTTTTGCAATATTAGGCGTTATGTTCTTTTTAAGAACTATTATGTAATTTAATGTTTGTAACCACCAATAAAATGATTAAAAAATTGGTTTCATGCTATCAATTCTCAAATATTTTTTAGTCAAAATTTAGTAACTGTATTAATGTTAGAATTTAACTTGATGTAAATCGTCAGAAATTTAATGGATAAAAATTTATAGCATAATAGATAAGTTTTACTTCAAATAACGTTTGTTGTCCAAATTATATTTCTCTTTACCCTAAAACCGGATAACAATTGAATTTATACGTGGTTTTAAGGTTACGTGATATTACTTGGCACAAACTTATAAAATATATAAACTGATATTGAAATTGACTGTAAAAAGAAATAAATGCAAATTAAACAAATCGTATAGATTTGGCTCTCGAGTTAGGTCACCCACGAACCAAGTGAAGATTATGCTGATATATGAACAGAGTATAAGAATATTGAAAGCTACAAGAAAGCAGTGTATTGCTTTGTATTGCGTAAATGTAATGTGTATTACAAATGATCCGACCCCGTTTATATAGTTGGGAGTCCTACTTTTGTTACAACTCTAAATACAGTAAGAAATATCATGATTGGCTAATTAATCGGCCTCTTCTTGATACGTGCCGAGATTTCCCATGTGATCCTTGCTCGATTACGGATATTTTAGCTTTATGTTACTTGACTAGGTAAACTTTCCTTGGTCTTGCTCGATCTCTATTTTGCTTGGTCTCGATCTTAGCTGATCTCGATCTTGATCTGTCTCCTAGTCACGAGCTCAGCAATCTCACTTGCGAGAATATACTAATAATAATAATAACAACTAATTAAGCTTAATAGAAGTGAATTTCACATGCATGTACAATAACATTCGCCCAATTAGTTGGCTATCTTAACTTACAGCTAGTTGGTGAGTGTAACGATCCGGTCTATCGTTACGTAGAACCTGCATTTTTATTACCGTTATTAACTTGTCATAGTTTGGTTATACTGTTATTGATGTGTTAGAGTTGGTAGGCTTGAAATCGGAATAGTTGTAGTGAGAGTTTAGTCACTTAGTCTTTAAAAATAGCCTTAAAGTTGGAAAAGTCAATTGAGAGTTGACTTATTGGTAAACGACCTCGGAATGCACATTTTATAGCTCGGATAGCTTCGTTAGGTGATTTGGGACTTAGGAGTCTGTTCGGAATATTTTTGTGATGTCCGGTGTAGAATTAGGCTTGAATTGGCGAAAGTTAGTTTTTGGCGATTTCCGGTCGGCAGCAGAAAATAAGATATCGGGGTCGGAATGGAATTTCGACAGTTGAAACAGGTCCGTAATGTGATTTTGGATATGTCTGCAAAATTTCAGGTCAATCGGAGTTGTTTTGGATAGTTTCGACATCGTTGGTGGATTTTAGAAATTTGAAAGTTCTTAGGCTTGAATCCGATGTGATTTTGGTGTTTTGATGTTAGCTTTGGTGTTTCAAGGGTACAACTAAGTTTGAATGATCATATGTGACGTGTTAGTATGTTTGGTTGGGGTCCCGAGGGGCTCGGAATTGATTTCGGGTGATTAGCGGACATTTCCGGACATGAAAAATCTGATGTTTTACTGGTGTGTTGCAGGGTGTAAATTACTCTATGCGATCACGGGGTATCATATGCGATCGCATAGGCCAGTTGGTGAATCCCAGAAAATTGCCATGTGCGATCGCAGGTGAGGAGGTGCGATCGCAGAGCACAAGGAGTTTAGGAAGTGTGATCGCGTGTGTGTGTGCGACCGCACTGGGGCCTGGGCGCGTGAGGGAAAGGGTGTCAAAAGCACTGTGCGATCGCGTGCACAGTGCTGCGATCGCATGAGGGAGCAAGTGATGCACTGTGCGAACGCGCCTGAGGGTATGCGAACACACTGAGTAAATTATAAAAACCTGGGCAGTTAAATTAAAACCCTTCCGCGACCTTAACATATTTTTACACCATTTTTGAACGGGAAGAAGCTTTTGATGCGAACTTGGAGTGAGGAAATCAGTGTTCATCATAGAGGTAAGTATTTTGGAACTTAAAACTTGATTATAGGTTATTAAGGAACATAATCACAATGTTTAATTCATGAAAATCAGTAGAAAAAGATGGGGTTAGGGCTTAAGATTATGAGACCTTTAGGGGTCGATTTGAGGGGTCAAACGAACTCCGATTTTAGCGTTCTTTATATTTACAGATTTTTTAGATGACGAAGACATCTTGGTATAAAAATTTCTGAGTTCCGAGACGCGGGCTCGGGGGTCGGGTTTTAGCAAATTTCGGGTTTTGAGCTAAAATCGATATTTTTCAATTGGAATTCATTCCTTAAGCATAATGTGATGATAAAGGTCTGATCTTTATAGATTTGGAGCGCTCGAGGTTGATACGAGAGGCAAGCGTATTGCGGAATAGTTTCCGGGCTAGTGTGAGGTAAGTAATGTCTGTAAATCCTGTCCTGAGGGTATAAAACCCCGGACTCTACACCCTTTTGCGGGTTTTGGAATGCAAAGTTTGGAACTTTGGAAAGATATTCCCTATTTAGGAAACTATTGAGTTGCGAAATCGATTTTAAAGCATATGCTTAATAGTATTGATATATATTTGATATGTTTTGGGCTGTAAGCCATGTTTGAGGCCTAGTTTTGTTTACCCCTTGAGGGCTGATTTTACTATTTTTTCCACTGATATGTTATGATTTTCACTCAGATGTTTCTTGATAAATTGTTTTGACACTCAGAGTATTTTGATACTATTTATTGAAAATGAAACACTATTTTTGGGTCGAGAACCCGGTATATTTATGGCCTGAAGGGCATGTTGAGAGTGTCTGACTGAGTGAGGTTGCGAGCCAATATTGTGAGGATGATATGATATGAGTGAGGCTGCGGGCCTATATTGTGTGTGATTTCTGCCATGTTGTAGCTTATTATAGCGCTTGGGCTGTAGGAGCCCCTCCTGAGTCTGTACACACCCCCAGTGAGCGCAAGTACCTAATGAGTGATGTTGCCCGCGGGGCTGATACTGAGTGATTGTGAGTTTTCCTGATGGGCTAATATTGAGTGATTGTGAGGTTGCCCGATGGGCTAATATTGAGTGACTGTGAGGTTGCCTGATGGGCTGATACTGATGGAAATTGCTACGAGAAATGATTATGGCCCGAGGGGCAGAGTTATGATGATTTTACTGAGTTTTCGAACTATGATTTACTTTGATTTTCAAACTGATTTTACTGAGAGTTTTACTGAGATTATACTTGTTTCAAAAGATTTCTGGAAATTGATTTTTGAACTTATGAATTTGATGAATACTTATGGTGACTTGGTGATTTACTGTTTTTGTGAATTGGTGTATCTGTGATGTGTTTCGTATTTCTCAGACTGTGATTTATTTTCATTACTACTGAGTTGGCGTACTCATCATCACTCCCTGCACCTCTGTGTGCAGATCCAGGTATTGATTCGGAGCAGTAGTCGTCCGAGTTCATTATCAACAGCTTACGGGATTTCGAGGTAGCTGCCCAGCGTCTAGAGCTTCTCCATTTCCCTTCCTTATTTAGTTTTAGCATTTCATTCCTAGACTTTATTTAAAGACATTAGTAGAGTTAGTTTTATTTCGTAGATGTTCGTGACCATGTTGATTCCAGTCTTGAGAGGTTTTGTTAGAGTTGTTTAGACTATTATTGGGGCGCTAAGACTTAAAGAATTCATTTTAGCTATGTTTGCCGTTTGTTATTGAATTGTGAATTTTTATAATAGAACAAATGCGTAGAATTGTGAATTTTTATAATAGAACAAATGCGTAGTAATGTGGTGGTTGACTAGCCTAGTTCCACGATAAGTGTTAGGATTTGGGGTCGTGACAGCAAGGCTTGGATTCCCTACTCTGTAATACCCTCCTCTCTTTTCCTCTTTCTCTCTCCCATATGTACTGTGGTCTGTGTATAATATAGTAGTAGTATAAAAAAGAAGTCCCAAAAGTAAAGGCCTACAATGTGAAAGTTCATTCACACATTCAATTGTCATTACACAGCTACAGCCTCTGAAGCACCAAATGGAATTATGAATATTCTACACAAATGTTTTAAGATGTTCAACAATATGATTGTCTTTTTTTTGGTCATCAACATATGATTCATGATACAACACCCACGAATGGATGTTGCACATGTTCCATCTAAGATGGAAGCAACCCGAACAAATTGCCGAATTCTTGACATGACTATCCAAACACTTCCCGACTTGCATCATACCATAGAAATTCTCAGCGTTTCCTTTCTTGTCTCCACTTGTACACAGGTTTGGTTGTTGGGTTAACAAGCTCTTCTTCACGAAGTTTGCGTTTCCTTCCCGATTTCTGGTAACATGACAAAAGTTATTCTAGAATCAAAGCTTATGACCGTTGAATATATAACTTTAAAATGAATAAACACCTGTAATTCTTTCTGCATGGTCATGTCCATGTATAGTTTCTCTAGATCTCTCACTCTGCTCTTTCTTGCTTCCAATTCTCGGTAAGAAGTAGCTGTCTTCCTGCGCAGGAGATTCCAATAATGAGAAGTTTGACCATCTTTGCCTTGAAACCAAAAGGAAATTAGCAAACCCATTTATGGAAGAATCCGCATAAGGAAACAAAACAAATGATTATGGCAATTCCTATAATCAACTTTTCACCTATCACTTCTACACAGTGGTGAGGCATTCGTGGATCTTAAACAACCAAGAATAGAACTTGTAACAGCTGACTTTGATGAACAAACAGCAGACGCGTCAACAAGACGACACTTAAACATCAAGTAATCTGAACAGATAAGGTTCTTTTAGGCATATCGCCAATGGATACTTTTTGTCAGTTGCATTCTGAACAGATTAACTTCCTCCCTGCAGTTACAAATTGTTTGATTGGGGTGGCTGTAAGCAAGAACAACCTCAGCTTCAAAAACAAATGACTATGAAAAGAAAACAAGGCACTTGTGATCCTACATCACAAAATGCAGAAGACCACTTTCTAGTATAAAAAGGACTAAAACCTTTTCAAAAACTTTTTCAGCTATATGGATAAAGACGATATGCAAGTTCCTTTGCAGTTGATGTATTGTTCTATAAATCACTAAACTAGTAGTTCCTATGCCCGAAAGACAAATAGTGAACCGACATCCTATGCTAATCAATTAAGGAGACCCGTCACCCATGGAACCATATATCTGTAATCACAGTACAAGAAATATCCAAGAGCCAGTGACACAAGGTTCAAAACTCGGTGGATAATGAGCCCGTCCTTCTACCCTTCTCCACTTAAATACCAGATTTTTTTTCTGCAGCGAGATTTGAACCGTGACGTGCCTAACCCACATGTCGCAAGTTGCGCTCTTACCACTAGACCAAAGCCCTAGGGGCGCATAGCTGATTAGCTGTTCTTATAATAATTTTGGATCCAGTGTCAACATCATCATAACAATGAAAATGTTGACTCATCACTCAAAAGGGAAATTGCTTGACGAATCCTAAATCGATTGCTCAAAGGTTAAATCTTATACAATTCAAAACATAATACATTAATCTGCTTTACAACATAAGAGGAAAAAGCTTACATTACCTCCTAATCTTATACAAGTTCAAAACATAATACATTAATCTGCTTTACAACATAAGAGGAGAAGGCTTACAGTACCTCCTAATACTACTAGGCAAGTTCCCAGAAGCATTCAGATTACTATGTTTTGAAGCTTTAGACGCTAGCTCTTCTGCCTCCTCCCTGTCAATAAACAAAACAAACATAAATAAAAACAAAAACAAAAAAAAGAACCAAAGAAAGTAAGGAATTTGAATAGGAACTGCAGCATCAAAAAATATATTTTAACAGAAACAGCAAACTTAAAGTGATATATACATGATAAAGGGAAGGAAAATAACTTAAAAGAAATGCTACAAAATATGCCATCTCGGAGGAAGTTGCGGTCAGAGTCCAAGGAATAAAAAGACATAACAACTCTAATCCAACGCAAACACCACAATGCAAGGTGTACGATAGACTAAATCAACCTCATTCCTGGCGGTCCAAAATGATTATAATAGATTCAATATAAAGCTCTTAAGCATCCCCTATATGGCCTCACGTGATCCACTTCTCAAAAAGGTGGGAATTTGAGAATAGGGAACCAAAAAAATGATAGAAGTTATTGAAAAATGGCAAGCTCTGATTGTTTGAGGCTAAATAAACCAAGTTACAGGCTATAAGAAATGAAAAGATACTGAAAATTACAAATGCTGGAAGCCTGAAATCCAGCAGCATGATTAAAGCTTGACAGTGAGATCCTTTCAGAGTTAAATGATTCAATATTTCTGTTACTTGTTTTTTGTTTTTGCCTTTTATTTCTCAAAGAATCCAAGTTGAGCTAGTTTCAATGATTCAAGCTCTTAAGAGGCTCAGCCATGAGTGCTATTTAGAAATATGCATGCTATGGCTGCTTTATTAGTACAAAGGAAACCAAAGGGAGGTAATGTGAGGAGATTATTTGTGAATAAAGCTTGTGCATCCATTAGAGATAATACTACCAAACAGTAGGAAATCATTAGTCCTCCATAGACACAGCTCAATTGGTTATATAACATTGAACAAGTGATGAAGTTTCAATTCACGAAGAAAGCTAAACATTGAATGCAGTTTGTCAGGTCAAAAAATGATTATCAAATGGATATCTCCAAATGAGTCATTTAGGCGTATGGTAAACGTCAACCATTTTCTAAAGTTTAATGAGGTTTCACCTATGAAGAAAGCTAAATATTGAATGCAAGTTGTCAGGTCAATGGCAATCAACAAGATAATTTGAGACGTGATTGTATTTCGAGTGTATAGGCACATCAAAACAAGACCGTAAAGCCACGTTTTCCCAATCCTATACACAGAATGTGCAAAGAGGGATTATAAATTCAAGAGGTCTTATTTCTAACCTGTCTTCGGCATAGTAAACACGTCTATTTGATGGCTGATCATCAAGAGAGTGCAGCATGGCAGTTAGCTTTTCAATTTTCTGCATAGAATAAGAGTTATTGACAAGGAAGGGAGATAGCTCTCAATTCTCTGCAAAGAGAGAGTAAATTACAACACGAACCACAATAGGTAACACTAAACCTTTTTCTCCGACTGAACTTTCTGTAAAATATAGCCTATATCCTGAGTCTTCATTAGCATGAGTTCGTCTTGAGTGTATTTATTTACTTGGCTCCTGCAAACATTGAAACAGTGTCCAAAAATTCAGGTCAATCACAATTGAGGAAGAAATTACCTCAACTAACAAATACGATTATTCATATCTTACTCCATTCTATGCACTCCTCCAACAGTTTTTGCTTTAACCATCTTGAAGTAGAACTCATCTGGATTCCGAAATGCTGCTTTTTCCTTGAGTTTCTGTAGAGCAAACAAAGAATAGTATTATTCACATATCAGATAAACTATAATGTAACAAATCCCTGAGGGCAAGAGATAAAGGTACAACCAAAGGGAAAACAAAAGAACATGTAAGAATCCATTCAAATTGACTACTTTCAAACGCAACCGAGGATTGTGATCTTTCAATACAAATAAACTGTAAAAGCCCCATTGTGGCAGGTCGACTTTCTTTCCTTTTTCCATCCTTTCTTTATTTTTCTTCAGTGAAATAACAAAGTTGGACCTTGCAACATATATCACATAACCTTTTTTTATGACCAAAAATACCTTTTGGACCAACCGCAGCCTTTGAAACTCGGTAATAATGGACCTGCCTCTCTACCCACCTCCACCTAAATACTAGGCTTGATTCACATGGAGCAGGGCTCGAACCTGTGACCACTGACCTAAGTCACAAGTCCCTCAATCTTTGCCACTTGAACTAAGCCCCGGGGACAAATATCACACAACCCTTATAGCCTAATAATGTCTCAATCACGTTTTAAGCTATAAAACTACTTCAATTTTTCATGGACTGCCAAGTCTAATTCAACTAATTTCATATAACCCTTTCAATTCCTTGTAGAACAAAAAAACAAATTTACCTGTAAAGTTTGCTCCTTTTTATGGAATGCTGTGGCCCGAACCACATAATCTTTGTGTTTCTCGAGCAACCCAAATTTTTTCCTTGCTTGTCTGATCAAATTTACAAAAAAAAAAAAAAAAAAAAAAAAAAAAAAAAATTNGAAAAAAAAACAAGATTAAGCTAAAGCAACTCAAAGCAGCAGAAATTAGTATATATGAAAGTAATTAGAGAGTCACTTACGGCTGAGCTCGCTCCTTATGAGCTCGTCTGGGAATAGCATTCTTGAACGATGACATTTTTCTACAATTGATTGACTGATACGACAATGACTATTTTTCCAAAGATTTCACCTTTTACCAAGTAGCAACTACAGAGAACCGCCTAAAATCAGCAAAAACAAAGCAATTGTAAAAGACCCACATCAAAACCAATTAGAAAATAAAAATAATTGATACAAGAATAAGGAAATCCATTAAGACTCATTATAATTAGTGAGACAAAGAGAAACATACAGTTGAACTTCAGAAATAAAATCCGAGGAAGAAGTGAAAAAGAAAGGAGGGTTTGATAGAGTTGCTGCTATTTAAAATTTGGGCTTTATTAATTGGGCTATAAAATGAGAATTGGGCTAACTGAGGTTTGGGCCAAGGTATTTTATTAGGATTTTTACATAAGCGAATTTTTGTATTCTGATTGTAGATGCTTTATTTTCTGTTTCACAATCAAAAACGACTAAAACTTCTATAAATCTTCTGCAAAAAATGTAATTATGTCGAAAATCCCAATTATGCTACAATTGAATGGAAATTGGGATATTAAAATTTAATGTACCCAGTTTGTAGATATTTTGTAGATAAATTGTAGATTATTTGTATTCTGATTGTAGATGTTTTGTTTTCTGTTTTCACAAATCAAAAACGACTAAAACTTCTACAAATCTTCTGCAAAAAAAAAAGATGCAATTATATCTAAAATCTCAATTATGCTACAATTGAATGGGAATTGGGATATTAAAATTCAATGTAACCAGTTTGTAGATATTTTGTAGATAAATTGTGGATTATTTGTATTCTGATTGTAGATATTATGTAGTTTACAGAATAACTAGATAATTATTCAGTAGCAAAGGATTTATATGCTAAAATAATGTAGATGAAGTATTGTTTACATTCAACAATATTGTTTAGTTCTAGCTTCAGCCCTGATTTGACGCGGAGAAAGATTATGCCTCTTATCTTCACTTGCATGAGCAACTTTTTCATTCTTTTTCTGTGAATGTAGTGATAATACACCCATATTAAATGATGAAATATCTGCTTCTCTTGCTTTTTTAGGGTTGTTCTTTGAATGTTTGTTCTTCTTAGTTTAGAAAATTTGAAGCTGAAGGTAAATGGGTGTATGAACTTTGAAGAATAAGCTTCAATTTTGACTGGTTGTAGAAGAAGAAACTTGATAATGGGCGTTAATGGTGGGGGTTACAAATATTTCTCTGATTTTGGCAGAAGAAATAATGGGATTTGATTCGAAATCGTGGGTGTGTGAGGGCAACGTGGGTGAAGGTGTGTGAATTGGAGAGAGAAACGTGGGAGGAGTGGGATTAGAAGGAATATATAGTACCATTAAGAAGAAATTCCATGTTTTTTGTAGAATACATCATATAATAATTTATATATACCTAAAACTAATCCCACGAGTTTAATTAAACATACATGTAGAAAAGTACTCTTTAATTGTATTATCCAACTATATTATATTGGTCTAAGAATTAAGTTGTTGCTTAGTGGAAAACAACATTTTCAAAGGCGCTGATGAGGCACTCCTTGAGACGTATCTTTGGGCGAGGTGATGGTAAATCGCACTGAGGCGAGAGTGGGGGCGCATATCCACGGAACGCACGCTCAAACCACTCGGGCGTACGCCTTGGCGCACTTTGCATCCCACCAGCGAGGTGCACGCCCAGAAGATTGAAGCAAATCAGTTAAAAATCAATAAGAAGAACATAAACATGAAATACAGGTATACCATGAAATAAAAGAGAAATTGCATATTTGACGTTCTGATTGTTACACTTTTTATGCATGAAACTAAGAAACAGATTCTTATCAGCGATTTCATTAAAAAGCTGCGCATTTCATAAAATTTCAGAGCTCCTCAATTGCTTGATACGAAGAGTTGTCATTTCTGAATAAGTGAATGGGTATTTAGGGATGAAGGTGAAGCTCTTTGTGACTAAAAGTAAAGAGAGTTTTTCATTTTGCTTTGTTTCACAAAATGGGCTCATTGAAAAAGTTGTAAAGACCCAACCCATTACCCTATATGACCCGATGTTGTTATCTCGTGAAATAGAGGAAAAGACATTGGTAGTCCTTAAAATATGCCTATAGGAGTATTTTTTCCCCTTATTTATACCACTAAATATAAAATATCCCTTATCTTTATAAAAGTGGACATCTATGGTCTAACCCTCAATGGGGTTTATAAAACTAACGGAAAAAGCTTCAAAATGGTGTTTAAAATAACGTTGTTAAACTAAAGGTTAAAAAAACTAAAAACATATACGCGGAAGAAGGGAAAATCCCTAATTCCTTTTCTTTACTGTTAGGAAAAAGCTCTGCACTAACATTGTTTTTGTTATAAACATCAAAAAAGTTTTTTACTTTCATAATGAATGCATGAAGCTTCACACACGCACCGTTAGTGCACAGTTTTCACTTTTCTACTGTTTCTCAATCTATGTGTACATAAACATTAGGAAAAAAATGCACTCATAGTCTTTAAATTTTGAAGCTGCCTTTGTGCATAAGTATATTAATATACCCATATTTTTAGAAGAATATAAAGGAAGTAACCAGTAAATATACCTATATGGGGTTAGGTATAGTTCCTTAAAATGGTATCAGCTGAAAAACTTATGCAGAAAATTACATTCTAATAGACCAATTCAAACTAAAATAATTAGATATGTACTCTGTGAGAGATTATATATTTTCCACCTCTTTTTTACCACTAGGTCATGAAGGAGAAGGTTTGAATTCTTTTTAAAAAAGGCTCAAAGCATAGAGCTACAAACTAGTATGGAACATAGCTTTAAAAGCTTCAATTGCAATTACTTGGTTAAGAGCAAATCACATGAATTGGTAACATATTGCAAGAACATGCAGTACAAATTAAACAATGCATCGCTTTAACGAGCTCCTAGATGATTATACAACATCACTTATTTTCCTTCCGTCAAATTTTGATTCTTTTGATTCCATAAACTTTGATTCTTTGATTACAACATCGCTTATTCTTCCATAGCTCATAGTTTCTAAATTAGAGAGGGTCGAGTTGAATTTCTAGAGATTTTCGAAGAAAAGAGGTGGAGTTCGATTATGAATTTCTGGAGAAAAAAGGTCTGATGGGTAGTAAAGCGAGAGAATGAAGCAGAAAAATGAGCAATGTATACTAACTGAATATTTACCAGCGTTATTTTAAATTCTATTTGAAGCTTTTTCGGTTAGTTTTATAACCCTGTTAAGGGTTAGACTATAAATGTCTACTTTTATAAAGGTAAGAGATATTTTATATTAAGTGGTATACATAAGGGACAAAAATACTCCTATAGGCGTATTTTAGGGACTACCAAAGTCATTTCCTCCATGAACTACGTGTATGATTTTACCTTTTTCTTTATTTTCTGTTTTGTGTTCTATTGTTTCATTTTTTTAACTTCTTAATTGGTTTTATCTTTCAATATATTTTCCAAAGTAAGTCTTATATTATTTTTTTTAGAATTTATTGGTTGGTCTATCTCGTTCTAATATTGGCCATTCATAATTAAGTTATACAGTATTAAAAAAAGTAAAAAGATGAGCCACAAAATTATCTTTATACAAAAAGAAATATGACATACAAAAAAGTTGGGTCACTTCAGTCTGAAATAGATAGTATTGCAATATTGGTTTGCATTGCCTTATTATTTTTACAATACTTCCATTATTAGACTTACGTTGTGGTTATTTATTATTATTATTATTATTATTATTATTATTATTATTATTATTATTATTATTATTATTATTATTATTATTACTATTATTATTACTATTATTATTATTATTATTATTATTGAATTTCTACAGTAAATAATAAAATAGTCTACGAGCTTAATCTTGAATTTTATTTTATTTTAATCCAAGTGCTCGAAGCTTGATCTTGATCTTGACATACTTTTAATCCAAGGGCTTGCAGCTTGTTCTTGAATCTTCATCTTGATCTTTTAATCCTTAGAACACTTGAATGCTCGTAACTTTTAGAGAAATCCACAGCGTTTCATCCACGAGCTCCCTCTTGCTTCTTGTTATAACTTCTGGTGTATTTTCTGAGTTATGAAGACTTCTATTTATAGTTGTGGGAGGGAAGAGTTATGATAAGAACAAACTCTTTCCAACCAATCAAATTGAAGTGTGACAAGACCGCATTTGATTGGCTAGAAGATATCACTTGCACATATGGCGGAGTTTCATTGCCTTTTAATGTGACTTGGCATGCCTTGTCATTTTGACACGTGGCATGATCCTATTGGCTCTTCCGTTTGACTTGGTGTGCCACGTCATTTGACACGTGATACCAAACTAGGCCTCTAGGTAGATGGCATATTGGGCCTAATGAAGTGGCTCATCATTTGTACCCCAACTAAATGGTAGCCCAATTGATTAAGACTTATTTATTTAATCCATATATATTGAACTTATAATTAATCCATTATATTAGTCCAATATTATTTAAACTAATACATCTTGAATTTTAAAATATAGTCCCAATTATACAAATTTAATTCTAATAAAATTTATATGTCTACAAATACCTCTTTCAAGATTTGTTGGGATATACATGTATTGAACTCCAAAAACAAGACTTCATACACTTGAGAATCTTTCATCTTTTTGAAAGTTTCACGTGTAAGTTGATGAGATAATAGTGTTAAGCTTCAAGGAAATTTGTTCTTTTTTTAGAAAAACAAGAAGGAAAGTTAAAATCATTACACCATTGTAATAAAAATTATGCCAAGGTCAAAGTAGACTAGTCATACACCATGTGCCACGTGAGTTTGGTAACATGGTGCAAAGTCATAATTCTGTTATTTCAATTAACGAAACAGGCGGTGCATGGGAAAGAAATAAAGAAGTCCAATTCCCACAATAACTCTATGTACTCCTCTTTAAATACTATTTGGAATTGGACAATTTTGACCGCCTCACAGTAAACACTTTCTATCCCACATCGAGGTATTAACATCAAGACAGATTCTTTGCATCAACTCTCAAGACAACAAACTTTTTTTTTTGTCCCTTTTTTTTTCTTTTTAGAAGTAACTCCGTCAAAATACGAATTACTTTAAAAGTTCGAAACGATGCCTTTTAAAGTTTACGATGAATACGTTTAAAATTTGCAGCGAAGATCCATAAAAGTTCGCGATAAAGACCATTTAAAGTTCACGGCGAAGACCCATAAAGGTTCACAATGAACACCTTTAAAATTGTGGCGACGACGCATAAAAGTTCGCGCAAAGGTCCTTAAAGCTGGTGGTCAAGATCTTTAAAAGTTCATAGTGAAGAGACATTTAAAAGTTCGCGGTGAATACCTTTAAAACACGCTACAAAGACTCTTAAAAATTCGTGGTAGAAATATTTAAAAGTCGGCAGTAGGGACTCTTTAAAGTTCGTCACGAACACCTTCACAAGCACCTTTAAAAGTTCGAAACATATGCCTTTTCAAAATTCGGAACGAAAACCTTAAAAGTCTGAATGCCTTTTAAAAGTTCGAGATGAACACCTTTAAAAGTTCGTAACGAAAAACCTTTAGAAAAAGTTCAACATAGACATCCTTTTTTTTTACGTCTGAGGCGAAAATTCTTTTTTTTACTTATCCATGCTCTCTTTCAAGATTGCGATTGTTACTTATCCCTTTTGACTTAGGTACTAACAATTTTTTTTATGCAGGTTGAACATGGTTTACTTCAGAGACTCAGCATCCTCTTTATCCACGTGCAAGTACCTTGTAATTTCAGAGCATAAGGATAGTAAAACGGAGACCAGATTACTAGTTGATACACCACTGACCGACTTATATGCAGCTTCGTGGCCATCCTTGCAAAATCCATTTCGTTTGGTAGATTGGACCTTTGAAAACACCAAATGTAAATTCAAGTTATGGACTCTTCGTTCCCCTAATCACAAAGTTAAAAATGTGGCAAGTTACCTCCCATGCTTAGGACGACGAATCCTCAAAGGAGAAGTATACTGGAGTGATTCTTTAACTTTTGGTGGCGAATTTCATTATATCCCCGGCTATTGGCAGTGGACCGAAGATATTCTTAGTAGGAACCATCGAGCATTGAGGGCCACCAATATTTACGATGGTGTCTATGCCTCACTGTTTACTTATGATCATTCTACAAGTATCATGCAAGCCTTTTGTGAGGCTTGGTGTCCTCTTACAAACACGTTGCTTACCTCAGTTGGAGAGTTATCCATATCCCTTTGGGATTTGTGCACTATTGGGGGTCTGCCTTTAAGTCTCCTTATGAGGAAGTTATTCCAAATATTCGAGAACTTACATGTGCTTACGAAAAGGATAAAATGTTCCTTAAACAAGCCTGCCAACAATTGTTTGATGTATATCACCAACTCCGAGAGGGAAACACTAAAAATCATAACGTCCCTGTAAGAAGATGGATCGAGTTTTGAAGCAAAAATGTTTTAAAGTATGAACAACCTCCAGCTAGAAAAGAAAAGAAGTCAGCTCGTCCCAAATGACATAACCCTACTGGAGCCATAGGTAAAATGGTCATTGGTCGGAAGTTGAAGATGCACTATTTGTTAAACTTGGCGTTGGAAGTGACAAGAAAGACGAAGTATACTTGGCTGCTTTTTTATCATGCTGGTTATGTGTCTTTGTGCTCCCTACAAAAGAAGGCGACTTTATTCGGCCCGAGACTTTCAAGATTGCAGGCCTTCTAGCGTGTGGGAAAAGAATTAAACTCGTTGTTCCAGTTTTAGCTAGCATTTACAAGGGATTAAACACAATTTCAAATGGCTCACCACTCGATTCTTCTAGGTTTTACTTCCCAATTCATTATGTGTATGGTTGGTTGGCCTGCTACTTCAAGATTCATTTTTCTCTAACAAATAGGTCGGCTACTCATTTGATGGCCATATACTCAGGTGAGGGAACAACGAGATACTTTGGGAATGATGAAGCAAGAAAATGTATTCATGGAGGAGAAAGTGTTGTATGGACTTCCACAATGCCAAGCAATCCTCAACCGTATAATTATCTTGATGATGGCAACGAGGAAGAGTCCAGATCAAATTATTTTATGAGTATTCGCTCGAATTGCCTTCCTTTGAGAAATGGATCGACCTTCATTGTGAAGCCTTATAGCCCTCATCGCTTCAGTCGTAATTTCGTTTTTATCAAGACATCCCCGGTTGCTTGGATCAAGATTTTCGTGAGTGCTCTTTAGACAAAGTATTGGAACTTTTACGAATTTGTATTTTGTCTAAAAGTAGGTCAAATGTCACATTTCCCCCTATTATGCCCAAAATGAAGAAACATGTCTCGTCCGATTATAAGTCTTGGTGGGAAAGAGTGCATGGACGCTTCCTTGAAAACCACTTGCAATCTTTGGTGAATACAGTTGGGCCAGTTACTGCTACGACTTCAGAGATCACGTCTCAAGAGCATAACAGGGAGGGCAAGCCTCCTACTTTAAAATCCAAAGTAGTTGTACCATGCGACGTCAAGGGACCTCCATATAAAAAAGTTCAAAAGAAGGGCTTTGTTCAGGACCATCAAGCCAAAGAGTGTTCCTTTCCATTAGGTACAATTGTTCCTACCTCCAACAAAACGTCCGTCCCAATACGAGAGTGATAGTGGTCATGGAGATCAAAACTTCAAGCGGGTGAAGCCATATTCAAATAAACAAAGAGATGCTAATTTGGGTGTAGCCAAGATTACTGACCGCATCGGTAGTGCTTCAAGGACTTTGACGGCCATCAAAGAGGTAACGATTAAAACTTTCATATTATTTTATAATATCTAAGTAATTTAACTAACCGTATATCCTTTTCTATGCAGGAAAATGGTGTTCACATTTCAATGGCGTCCCAACAAAACAAATCCCAAGGTAGTAGCGAATCTGTGGCGGAGCCAGACTCGAGGAAATCACTTCCAATAGCTAAGTCAGACCTAGAGGTGACTTCCCTTCCTAGTCTTGGAGCAAAATCGGGGCTTAATTTTCACAAACAATCACCACCAACCATGTCTATCTTTTATGGAAGAAATGTTGTCTTGACTCTACACAAGGATTTTTCTAAATGCCTGAGCTAAAATTCATGTCAAACTCAAGGACCTTACTGCAGACAATGCTTCTTCTCTTCAATTCGAGATCGAAGTGATTCTCGAGGGAATGGACCGAGAGGGTGTGGATATTTCCCCTCTAAAAGGCCTATTGACGTCTTTCTTTGAGCTTGCCACTTCATATGACCAGGCACGATCAACTCGTTCTGACAAGGTTGTGGATGTCGAAAAATCAGAGTCATTTTTAAATGCCATGGAACAACTTGATCTTGTCTTGATTGAGAAAGGGGATAAGGCCAAGAAATTGTCTACTACAAGTCGATATCTCAAAGAGGCCAAGGAGAAGGTGAAACAGTTTAGAGCTCTTCGAGGTGTTGCCAAGAAAGAGGTTGAATCTAGAGTCTCATCTGCTGAAGAGGAGTACCATAAATGTTCTGATGTTTCCTTGGCAATTGCTGATGACTTGGCCGACGTGCAGATGAAGAAACAACACCTAGAGACAACCCTTAAAGACTTGGTCAATTTGTGTTTATATTAGTCAATATAGAGTTTTTTATTCACCTCTTTTTTTTCTTTTTTTTTTTCCGCATTTGATTGACTATCGACTACTCAAAGGAATGAAAACTCTATCTGTTTTACTTTATGTCACACGTTTTCATCATTGCCCCTTCTTCCTTTGCAGTTCAATATCAATAGTTCTTTGCTTATTATGATGTATTGATGTCCCCATGATGGAACTTGGCTTTCTTTTAAATGTCGTTGGCGTTCATGTCTCGAAGTTCTCTATATTTGGAAATACATCATCCTTTTTCTTTGAGGATAGTATTGTTCATCATCTTTGCACCTTTTGTGGTAGGAGATATATATCTCAATGTGAGAACGTTAAAATATGAGTCATTTGACTTTTTTTTTTTAGAAATTAAACTTTAAAATCCAAGACATATCCAAAATTCGGAATCAAACACGTTCAGAATCGTCGCAGGTAATATTTTGAAACAAACTTTAGATTCCACCACGTTGAAAAATCAGATTTGCAATCTCATTAAAAAAATTCATATCTTGGTGTATGAACGTCTAAATCATAAACCGCTTGATTTTTGTGGACAATAGACTTAGAAATCTAAGACATATCCAAGATTAGGAATCAAACATTTTGAGAATCGTCCCATATATTATTTTGAACCTAATTTTAGATTCTGACACGTTGATAGTTTTAGATTTGCGCAGCTTCACCAAAAGATTTATATCTTGGTGTAGAAATGTCGAAATCATGAAACACTTGATTATATGGAAAATAGACTTCGAGATATAGGATATATTCAAAGTTCGAGATCAAACAATTTGAGAACCATCCCAGATATTATTTTGAATCTAACATTAGATTCTGACACATTGACAGTTTCAGATTTGCGCGACATCACCAAACAATTTGTATCTTGATGTAGGAATGTAAAAATTATGAACCGTTTGATTTTATGGAAAATAGACTTTGATATATAGGACATATACAAAATTAAGAATGAAACAATTTTATAATCGTCTCAGATACTATTTTGAATCTAATTTTAGATT
Organism: Nicotiana undulata; assembly: GCA_005239495.1. Classification (NCBI taxonomy): domain Eukaryota; kingdom Viridiplantae; phylum Streptophyta; class Magnoliopsida; order Solanales; family Solanaceae; genus Nicotiana; species Nicotiana undulata. The sequence goes on from ML261873.1 coordinate 44,092, forward strand.
CTGACACGTAGATAGTTTCATATTTGCGTAACTTCGCCAAAATATTTGTATCTTGATGTAGGAATGTCGAATCACGAACCATTTGATTTTATGAAATAAGACTTCAAAATGTTAAACATATCCAAAATATAGGATTTAATACCTTAAGGATAGTTTCAGCTAATATTTCGAAGTCAACATCAGATTTTGATATACCGACAGTTTCGAATTGGCTCGATTTCGCCAAAACTTTTATGTTTTGGTATAGAACCCTCGAAGTCATAAGAAGTTTTTCTTGCTATCAATCAAAATTCAATATCTCCATTCTCACCCAACATCTTGGTTTTACGTCTCACTAAATTTGAAACATTGTGCCAAGGAATCTTTCTTCTTATATTTGTGTTCCCTTTTGACGCCTCTCTTTCTCTTCCCACCATTTTTTTGGAAGTGAGCGAATATGAAGTCCAACAAACTTGAAGGTTATGCGAACATGAATACATAGTGAATCCCCAGACTTTGATGCAAACATCGTCATCGTTTCAGTGACGACACTATTTTACCATAGCAACTTGCCCCCTTTAAATCAAATGGGACCCAAAGTTTAAAAGAAAATTGGTATCTCAATGAAATTTTCAAGTGGTGGTTGAATGGATTACATTTTATCATACTTCATTGGAACAACGATTGGGGCACTATGTATTTTTTGAGCTCATGCGGATGAACTCGGAATGAAACTCTAAGCTACCTACGTACCTCGGTGAAGCGGATCAAGTCATACCGTAGTTCAGAAAGGATGATTTTTTTTATATATATACTATAATTATTTTTTTTATGTCCTAACTTTTTCCTAGGCCGCCTCTTTCGAGGTTTTCAACCTAGCGGACTTTCTTTTTTGGTGGGTCGTACACAGTTTAGACTCATGCGTCAACGAAGTCGAGCATTTTCTTCATCAGTGATGCATTCTTGAATATCTAATCGTAATGAAGGTATTTGACGCTTGAGTGGCCTTCCATTATCCGTTATTATGTAACGAGGAATGCCAAAGCGGTATAGTATGTTTACTCGGATGAAACTTGCAACATTTTCCTTCTTTACCTCCTTAAGAGCAACAACTTCGGCCCATTTTGTGAAGAAATCAGTTGCATCCAAGATGTATAGGTGTCCCCCAGAGGATTTTGGTAGTGGTCCGACAATATCAAATCCCCAAGCGTCAAACGGCCAGGATGCAACAGTCGGGTGCAATACTTCAGGAGGTTGATGAATAAAATTCGCATGGAATTGACAAGCCTTGCATCTTCGAGCGTGGTCCAAGCAATCTTTTACCATCGTTGGCCAATAATATCCCATCCTTTTTATATGGAAGTGGAGCTTTGGTCCAGACTAGTGTGACCCACATACCCCAGAATGTGCCTCCCGCAAAGCTTGGAGTGCTTCTTCTTCCCCTAAGCATCGCAAGAGTACTCCTTCAAATGACTTTCCGTATAGAGTCTCTTTTTAGTAAAGGAACGACGACGGATTTCAGTCCTTCTCCTCAGATTTTCTGGAAGTATCCCATAGAATAAGTAGTCAATAATCGGTTGTCTCCATTCTTCTTTCTCAACTTTAGAAACAATGACAAGATGTTTGAGTTCATTTTCTTTACCTTCAGCCTCATTTGACGGCAGTACTACCCATTTTTCGTAGACAGTAACTTGCGCTTGATCAGGCAGGGTTAACGATAAAGCTAGGGCAGCTAAATCATCAGCCTTCTTATTTTCTTTACTTGGCACATGCTGAATAGTCACATCACCGAGCCACCCCATTAATTTTTTAGCGTAATCACGATATGGGCATAGTTCAGGCTTGTTGACCTCGTAACTACCTAGAAGTTGAATGACCACTAACTAAGAGTCACCAAAGACTTTCAATTGTAACCGCTTCATTTAGACATCCATTTCAAGCCCAAGTATTAGTGCTTGATACTCAGCAGCGTTGTTAGACAAGAGTTGTGTTAACGTAAAAGAGTATAGAAGAACTTCATCTTGAAAAGTGACAAATACTACGCCAGCACCATCTCCTCCGCGATGTGCAGCACCATCTCCTCCGTGATATGCATCACCATCTCCTCCGCGATGTGCAGCACCATCAAAGTACATCTTCCATGGAGGCTGAACTTCAATGACCATTGCGTCTTCATTAGGTAGTTCTTCAGTCAGCTCCCAATCATCAAGTATAGGGTTATTTGTCAAGATATCCGCTAACGCTTGTCCTTTTATAGACTTTTGAGGGATGTACACGATTTCAAATTGTTGAAAATGGAGGTACCACCTTGCTAGTCAATCACTAAGGACAGGTTTTGACATCACGAACTTGATGGGATTTGCTCTAGAAACCAAACGAACGACATGAGCTTGAAAGTAGTGCTTCAACTTTTGAATTGAGAAGACTAGCACCAAACACAAATTTTCAATTGCCGAATAATTCAGCTCGTCTGGTGTCATCATCCTGCTCAAGTAGTAAAGAGAGTTTTCTTTCCCCTCACTATTTTCTTAGGCCAACAACTCTTCAAAGGACCTTTCTTGTGCTGAAATGTATAGTATCAGCGGCTTTCCAAGTATAGGGGCTGCCAAAACTGGAGGCTTCATCAAGTAAGTTTTGATACTTTCAAAAGCATTGCTATAAGCTTGGTCCCACTTGAAAGGAACGCCCTTCTTCATGAGGCGGCTGAATAATTGGCACCTCCCAGCTAGGTTTGAGATGAATCTCCTAAGATACGCTAGCTTTCCTTGCAGCCTTTTCAATTCATGAATATCCCGAGGCTCAGGCATTTTCAAAATTACATTTACCTTGGGTTGATCAATTTCGATCCCTCGATGCCGGACAATGAAACCCAAGAACTTTTCGGAGGTAACTCCAAAGGCGCATTTCAATGGATTCATCCTAAGTTGGTATCTCTGGAGCAACTCAAACACCATTCTAAAGTCTTTCAAGTGGTCACTCTTCTTTCTTGATTTTACCACTAAGTCATCAACATAGCACTCAACATTCTTGTGGAGAAGGTCATCAAAGATATTCTGCATAGCTCTTTGGTAAGTAGCACTAGCGTTCTTCAACCCAAAAGGTATTACCTTGTAGTAATAAATACCCTTGGGGGTACGGAATGCAGTAAGCTCTTCATCTTTTGGCGCCATGCGAATTTGGTTATGGCTTGATGAACCGTCCATTAATAACATTGCCTCGTACCCAGTAGTAACATCGTTCGTCACTTCTGGAATGGGAAGCGAGAACTCATCTTTCGGGCACGCATTGTTGAGATCTTTGAAGTCAACGCATACTCTAATCTGGCCATTTCTCTTCCTTACAGAGACAATACTTGAAATCCATGTCGGGTATTTAACTTCACGAATAAAGCTAACTTCGATGAGTTTGTTAACTTCAGTTTCAATCAAGGGAACCAAGTCCTCCTAAAGCGCATTTGGGCTTGTTTAATAGGGCAAGCACCATTCTTGACGGCAAGCAAGGCATTTTTTTTGTAGCTCCAAGCAAAGACATCCCTGTACTCCATGAGTAACTCAATATAAGTGCTTTCTTCACCAACTTCAAATAAAGCACATAGGTAGGTGGGTCTTGGTTCTTCACTAGTTCCAAAGTTAACTTCTTTTAAGGAATCAACTGTAGTCTTCACTCCTTCCTCAAGTTCAGGTGGAGCGTCTTCCACGTCTTCATCTTCTTGAGATCCCCCATCGTTGAAGGATATGTGATAACATGGTGAAACATTGTCCAATTTCTCGTCATCCTCCATTAGAGATAAAACACCATGCTCGCTTGGTGCAGTAACATGATACGAAGAACCCACACTTTCTTAGTCTTCATCACATTATTTAGTGTAGACCACAGTGTATGGCTTCACCTTCAGTACCTCATAACATGAAACCATGACTTTGGTTTGTCACTTCATTCTAGAAGGAACCAAACTTTGGAAATCTTTAGAGATCTTCTGAATTTGGGCGAAATGGGTGTTCTTGTATTTCGATAATTTCTCTAGAACTTATTCCCCTTCTTTAATGGACCCAATCTCTCAAATATAGAAGTTCTCACAGTTGATTTTCCAAGTCATTCAAAGAGAAGGCTTGTTAGAAGTGGCAGATTCGTCTTCTACGGTGATATAATTGCTACTCGCCTTTCTTATTGAGATGCGCACTGGTGATGGTTGCTTGTATCCCAAACTTTCACATGGTTGCCTCGTTGTGGCTTCTGATGGGAGCTTCCCTAACTTTGATGGCTCATTGGGATTGTATCCAGCTTTTGCAAATAGCCTGTAAGCGTTAGGATCAAAACCTTCATCTGTCCGCTTTGTAGGGAGTGCCACTTTCTGCAAATAATTTTGGGCTACAATACCTGCAAGCGGCTTCGAAGACAACTTTACTGCCTCAATTCGTTTTACCGGAAGAGTTAACTTCTTTAGCATGTTAGTTTGGATATTAGATGATTCGCCTTCATCTTTCTACCTTTTAGGGACCTATTGGAGTGCATGACTAACTTTCTTGCCATAAGAAGCAATATCCCCTCTATGAGATTATTCACGTTGGGTTGTACCTCCTCAGTAACAACTTTGGATTTACCAATAGTCACCTTAGCTCTTTTAGTTGTGGGCTCGTGTTTCATGCTTTTATGCCATCATCAACTTTTAGCTCCTTCACAATGTGGTTCTTCAAGTAGAACACTGCATCGGCGAAGTGTGACTCTGCCTTGGTGAATGGCACATCATCAACAACTATCTTCTTCTCGACTTCACCCTTGTAGTATTTTAAACATTGATGGTAGGTAGACGGAACTACTTTATTCTCATGTATCCAAGGCCTTCCAAGAAAGACATTGTATGAAGTCTTCGCATCGATCACATGCAGCCAAGCACTTGATTGTATATCTTCAATGGTGATTCCCAGCCTGATCACGTCTATGGCTCTTTGCCCCTCTTGGTTGAATCCTTGGATCATCACACGACTTTCTAAGAGTTCATTCACGGGAATACCAAGTTCTTTCATAGTGCGAATTGGCAAAATGTTCACTGAGGATCCTGCATCAACCAAAATTCGATTTACCCTTTCATCACGCATATAGCCAACCAGGTATAACGGGCGGTTATGAAGAGCGTCACCTAGCAGAAGATTGTCATTTGTGAACATGACTTTTTGCTCACAAGCATTAACTTCTTGAGGAGTGAACTCGATAAGCTTTTCCGAAGATGGTGCCAATAGTAGGTCGTCACTCTTTTCTTTCACTTCGTCAATATGGAAACAAAAGGCATTAATACCCCCATGGGAAATCTTCGTGCGGAATCAACTTGGTAAAAACTCCTCCAAGGTCACTGGATGTCGTGGATTTTGAGGGTGGTGCATCCACTTTTGCTTTCTTTAAGTGCTTAACTGGATTCCATCTCCTTGATCTTTTTACCACCATCTTTCTTGTTGGTTGTTCTACTAACTCTTTTCGCGGGCTCCTTCTGTGGTTCTTACAACGAGTCACCAACGTCCAACCTTCATCATCATCAGGTTGATTGACTTCAGCTTTATCATTCTCCAGTAATTCTTCATCTTTACTTTCTTCATAATCACATAATTCATTCAGACTGAATGAGCCAAAGGTGATAGAGACTTGGTTTGCACTTGATTTCTCATCTTCAGGCACGATCTTCGTTTCGCGAGCCAAGTACATAAATTTTTCCTTGAATACAAATCACTTTTCCATAGGGTGGCTCACGAGCCGATGGTATTTGCAGTAATTTGGGTCATTTGTTTTCCCAGCCTTATTTGGTCGCTTTATCTCTAGAAGCTCAATGAGATTTAACTCGAGGAGTTCTTCAAAAATAGCTGGCACATCAGAATCCAGAAATGGGTACTCTTTCTCTTGCATTTCTTTTAGATTCAACTTTCCACTTGGCTTATCGTGAAATGAAGTGGATTTCATTCTCTGCTTCTTGCTCACCTTTGTCGTGAACTTCATAGGTGATGTGTTGACATTCGCAGCTTCTTTATTTTCAGATCTTGGTATAAACTTGCTCCATTTGCTGACATATTGCTTGTCGTTCCGTTTGTGAGGTTCATAGATGGGCAGCCTTTCATTTACAGCGGAGGCCATGCTCAATTCCATGTCATGGGCATGAGCTGCAAGTTCTACAAATGTGCTAGGCTTGATACCTTGCAAGACATAGCTCAATACCCAATGCATACCTTGGATGCACATATCTATGCCAGAAGTTTCACTAAGCCTGTCTTTACAGTTGAGGTTTGCATTCCTCCAACGATTGATTAAGTCGATAACTGGGTCACCCTTCCGTTGGCGAGTATTTGTGAGTTCCACCATGGTCACAGTGTGCCTTGTGCTATAAAAACAAATGAGGAACTCTTGCTCTAGTTGATCCCAACTATCAATAGATCCCGCCTCGAGGTCTGTATACCAATCAAAAGCATTTCCTTTTAGCGGGCGGACAAACTGTTTGATGAGGTAATCTCCATAAGTCCCAGCGTTGTTGCATGTCTCAACGAAGTATGCCACATGTTGCTTTGGATTGCCTTTACCATCAAACTGCTGAAACTTTGGAGGTTGATATCCAACATGCATCTTCAACATACTGATCCTTGCAGTGTACGGCTTTGCGTATGTAAGGGAAGACTTGGTATCAACTTCGTACTTGCTCTTAATAGTTCCTTCGATGAACTCCTTCAATTGATCGATTGGAATCATTCCTTCAGATGAGATAAGGATAGCCTTATCGGATGCACCTTGTCTTATGGGAGAATTACTCTTTGGAACCTCTGAGAGCTTGCCAAATGCATGGGTGGATTCTTCTTCCATCAAGATTCCCACCCTATCTATTAGCTTGTCAATTCTATCATCTTGATTTTTCATGCACTTGGTCAAGCTAGCGATTGCTTCCGTCAAGTTTGCCAAGTGCTCCTTCACAGATGAAGTGTTTGTCACCATGGCTTGCATGATTGTCATGGACTATGGAGAGTAGCATGGATTGTCACACAGATTGACCCTTGATTGACTCACGCTAAGTGGTGTAAATGGGGAGGATCCATCACTCGAAGCATCATCATTTTCCTTCACATCAGAGTGCTTGGATCCGGAGAGGTCAAGTAGAGCAAGAGTTTTCTTGATCTTTTCAGCAACATCGCTTCCTTTCTTTGGGTGCGTTTGTGGAAGATCTTGCTCCTTTTGAGGATGAAGATCTGAAAACAGGGGTTGATGGGGACAACACTTGGGGTGCTTGTTTTCCTAATGAGTTTGCTTTTCTCCTCGTAGCTGGTCCAAAGCTTCCAAAGGTAACATCGAGGATGCTTTCCACATCAGCATAAAACCTGGAATTAGCAGCCTTGGCGAAAGTTGAATTGGAATTGATTTTCTTGGAAGCCATTTCGTTGTTCTAGAAATTTGGTGATTGAAAAGTTGAGATGCGAGGTAGATATTGTTCCACCGGGCGTGCCAGAATTTGTAGACAATAAATTGCGTCGAGAAAATAAAACCAAGACAGAAAATAATTGCAACAATCGTAGTATTTGATTTCAAATATTTGATCTCTATGAATCCTCTGATTCTTATTTCAATAGTAAATAAAATAGACTCCAAGCTTAATCTTGAATTTTATTTTATTTTAATCCAAGTGCTCAAAGCTTGATCTTGATCTTGACGTACTTTTAATCCAAGGGCTTGCAACTTGTTTTTGAATATTCGTCTTGATCTTTTAATTATTAGAACACTTGAATGCTTGTAGCTTTTAGAGAAATCCGCAGCGTTCCCTCTTAGTTCTTGTTATAACTTTTGGTGTCTTTTCCGAGTTATGAAGACCCCTATTTATAGTTGTGGGAGGGAAGAGTTATGATAAGAACAAACTCTTTCCGACCAATAAAATTGAAGTGTTGATGTTTTAGACTTCAATACTACACAATATTATAAGTTAATTATGCAGTACCCAATTTTCGAGTGTTGTCTAATAAGAAGAACCTGGTTCTTCTTAGTCTACTACTTACTACTGTTTGCGGAATAATTAAGCAGTAATAGTAAAGACACAGAGATTTTTACGTGGAAAACACCTGGCTCAAAAGGTGAAAAAACCACGACCTACTCCTCAGTAGGATTTGCTCAAAACGCTTCACTAAACTTTGAGCCAAAACGGACTTACAAAATAAACTCTTTTGTAATCCTATGACTAACTCTAATCCTCTTTGTATCAACTAGCCTCTAGCTAATTTCTACAGACTTCAAGCTAACTCTAACTTGAACAATGCGTACCTATTACAATTGCTTCTATGAAAGCTGATAAGATACAATATTTAAACTCCTACTACAATCAACTAGACTCAACATACAAACAATGAAACTGTTCCTTCTAGTTGAACTGTGGACTTTGTATCACACAATAATTCTGCTTGCAAAACCTCTGGAACTTTGCTTTAGAACTCGATTCACTTTTGTACTTGTGCGTCCCTTTTTCAGCAGTAATACTTTGATTATTTATAGAGGCCGTTTGTTGAGTCCATGATACAATTCTGATCCAAATCTTCCTTGGTAGACAAGTTTGATTGTAACTCAACTTCCTTCCTCTATTCCTGTCCTAGCTGAAATCAACTTATGTCTTCTCTATCAATTTGCAATCTTTTCGTATTAGGAGACATTCTCTTAGTTCTTTGATACTTAGCAATCAGTAATATCTCCTAGACTTGTACAACTTGTGATCCAACTGCTTCATGCAGAAGTGTATGCTATGATGGACCTGGTTCAACTGTACACCTGTTGTCAATCTTCAAAACCCATTCATTGACATGGGCCAACAAATTCCCCCTTTTTGATGATGACAAACTCTATGCATTTATCCTGTATACACATCCAACACTTTGTATTTTTGTGAGCATTAATCATCAAGAACCAGGTTCATTAGGTTATAAATATCACTTCAAAGATTTGTCAAAAATTGAAACAATAACTGGAGCACATCTTCCCCCTTTTGGCATCATCGAAAAGTTGCAAAATGATACTCACCAGTATTTAATTCTTACTCATGACCAATTTAGGCAACTGCATGTGCAAACATGATTAATCAACACAAGAAACCAAAAATGTAAGCTAAATCATAAATAGAGACATTTACAAAACACCAAGCTTTCATTTAATTAACATGGTTGATCAACACCAAAACAGATTAAAACAAAGACAACCAAAACATGAGTAAGACAGAATAAAAAAACTGAAACAAACAACTAGACACAGTCTCGAACTGGGCACTTGATAGGATATGAAGGGGTAGTTCTGGAAAATCCTAAGTTTGGGGTGGTGCAGACGAGGCAGGATTATTGGTTTTGAGAAGAGACAACATTTGGTGTAAGACACCCTCATTTTTTTCCTTCTCCTTGGCTAATTCAGCTTTGAGAGCATCACGCTCACCTTCTACCTCAACTAAGCGAGTCTTCAAGCGAAGGATCTCCATATCCTTTTGCTCACTTTCTTGCACCAGAGCACGGACCTTGTTGTTGACCGGTTGCTTCCGAGTTGAACCAGGTTCATCTGCCGGGGCACTGATAGTTTAATCACATGATAGCAAAGTGTCCTTCCCAAAGAAATCTTTAGCAGTAGCCATTTTAGCCTTCTTAGTGGGAACTCCAAAATGACCCAGAACTGCAGTAAGTATAAATCCATAAGGAATCGCATGGGCTTTGGTGCCATTTACCACCCTGTCCAAAAGCTGGATGATCAAAGATGGCCAATTGATCTGCTTGCCTCTATATAGGTACTCCATGAACATTAGATCCATATAGTTAGCAATGTGCCTGCGCTCTTGTCTTGGCAGCAGAAATTTAATCATAAACTCAAAGCAAAACTTGTGTTCATGCTTCATCTCGCTTTTGTACACTGCCCTGAACTCATGCTCTTCTTCATTGTCACAAAAGAATCTGGTGATGGTAAGTGCTTAGGCCATTCCATCCAAGCAAGGCCATCTCTGCCTTGTATAATCATCATATCCCTCAGATGGAATGTCTAGAATATCTCCCAGTTCTTGTGCGTCAAAAGAGACTTCAACTCCCCTGACCAATGATGTAACCCTTCCTCCAATCACAGTTGCATTCCCCATGAATTCCACTACCTCATTTCTGACTAGCCTGCCCTCAAATTGAAGGACCATGTCCTTCCAGCCTTGAGCTGCCAGAAAATCCACTAAGTACCTCATACCCGTCTCCTCCAAGTCTTTCAGTAATTTTCCCTTCAAAATATGTCGCTTGCCAAAAATGGCAACTCTGTCAATCGACACTTCTCCAACCTCCTCCTCATCATCTCCACTCCAATCAGGATCATAATCTTTCTCAACAATCTGACGGTGGTAGCAGACATATGTGCTGACTTCTTTGAGGAAGTCTTAGTCAATTTTGCCTTGGGTGTCTTGACCACCACCGGAGTAACCTCTTCATTCTATTGGACCAGGTCCAACATCTCATCATTTTTCCTTTTCTTTGAGGCCTTAGACTTGATGGACTTGGGAGTCATTCTCTTCTTGGGGTTGTATGAGTCCCCCAGTTTCTTAAGTCTCTCAGCCAAGGTTTCTTCCCCAAAATAAACACGATCATCTATCTCCTTCATAAGTTGTTCTAATCCAGCAGCAGCGTCCTCCACTTCATTAGTTCCCTCTATCATCACGACATCATCTTCAAGATTCTCAGGAATGGGGCCACAAATACTAAGTATGGAACCATCCTTGCCAGAACCCCTCACACCTGTATCTTCCTCATTCTCACTAATTTTTCCAGTTTTTCTTGGCCTTCTTAGCACTTCCACATCCACCACAGACCCAACCAGCACAAATCTATTTTCAGGATTTAACACAGAGGTAACATCAGTATTACCTTTCTCAGCACTTGACGAACCAGGTGCATCATCCTCATGTGCTGATTTAAATGATTCACTGGATAAATCAGGTTTGGGTTCTTCTTCAGCCTGTAATAAATCTTCCAAGAACTTTGCTCGTGACCCTGAAGCCATAGATTCTTGTGCAAAAGCCTTGACACGATGGGGTTTTGGGGCTGGAATAGGGTTTGGTGTAGGTCTAAGAGCCTCATGGTATTCAGGGGTTTCAGGTGTCTCAGAGGATTCAGAACTATATACCGGTGGGGAATCAGACTCATATACTCCTTCATCGTAGTCACGATTTTGAGAATAAGATGAAACATACGACATTTTTAATTTTTTGAGAGAAAAAGAAGAAAGGGAAAACGACAGTGGAGATTTGAGTGTTGAATGACTTGAACATGGTTCGTCTATAGCTTTATTCACTATGGGTAATATGTCCTATTTATAACTTGTGGCTGGGGTGATTATAATAGATGAGTATTAACACAAGTAGGATACTAATCGATTAAGGACTGTCAGTGATTTGACATTGATTAGACCGTTTCTTTCCCCCTAAAACTAGGCTAATTTAATGAGACGGAATTTCTTGAAACTGGTTCATTACTTGGGTAAGTACAAGAATTTGAACTGAACCATAAAAGGATAGAGTCCTACTCATGTATGACTGTACTTGAATTAATACATGTATGGAGATGAAAACGTACCTTGTCAGTCATGTAAACCAGCATGGATGACCCAGGTTCATCCTAAAAAAAACTTTATTTTGCCTCAATTCACAAATAGAGAAACATCATTAGCAACTAGGGAATCATATTAATACATGGCAGAAGAGTATGACAACAAAGACATAGTGCTGAGCAATGATTAATCTGATTAAGTACCCAATTAAAATTTCTAGCCATAAAACTTTCTCCTTTACCTCTTTTTTTTTCAATAGGTGATCTTAATCATCCCTAATTCAAGCTTGTTTCTCTCATAATGCTCCCTACTCAATGCTTTGGTAAATATATCAGCAATTTGATCAGTGGCACATAATTCATAATTCAATTGAGATCATCCCCTTTTCATAATTATCCCTCAGGAAATGGTGCATAACATTTATGTGCTTAGTTGTCTTGTGATGAACCGGGTTTTTAGTCATACTAATTGCATTAATGTTATCATAGTAAATAGGAATGCATCCCACATCTATACCAAAGTCCAAGAGTTGTTGCTTAATCCACAACAACTAAGCACAGCAAGAGGCTGCAACTACATATTCAGCCTCAACAGTAGACAAGGCTACTGAATTTTGTTTCTTGGTAGCCCAAGATACAAGGCAGGAGCCCAAAAAGTGAGCCATACCTGAAGTACTTTT
>ML261874.1:6485-49877 GCA_005239495.1 Nicotiana undulata
CTCCTAGTTTCAAGACAATTGTATATTTCTTTTCAGACTTTGTATTTAGTACTCAGTTAGATAGTTCGTGAGGTTGTGACACCCCGGTTTTGGGATTTTACGATGTTATGCCTTTTTACATTTCATTATGCGTTTTTTAAAATATTATTACTTTTCTGCCGTGAGAACTTCTGAAGTGATTCGTGATGTTCATCAAAGATTTGAAAGTTAATGGTGTGTGATGTTTTCGGTAAAGATTGAACGTTAATGAATTTGAGTTATTTCAGCAAATGGTTGAAGGTTAATAGTTTTAAATACTGTTATGTTGTGTCATCAGGGTAATAATGTTGTGTACGTTGGCTTGTCTAGTGGGTTCAACGTTAGACGCAGTCACGGTCTGGAAGGTGGGATTTCCGGGTCGTGACACATAGTCATCAGATTATCCTCTCGGACTAGCGCCAGTATTTCTTGTCGAAATTCCAGTGTTTAATCATATGTTTAAGGAGTTTGGATTAATATAACACTTGACAATAAAACTTCAGCTTATTTAGTGATGCAGTTTTTACAAATGAACTAAATAACTTCAACATCGTCTGCTGAAGTTTTTTGAAAAAGCTTTATGACAAAACTTCAGCTTATTTAGTGCTGAAGTTTTTACAAATGAACTAAATAACTTCAGCATCTTCTGCTGAATTTTTTTGAAAAAGCTTTATGACATAACTAATGAATCCAGGACAAAAACTTCAGCTTATTTAGAGCTGAAGTTTTTACAAATGAACTAAATAACTTCAGCATCTTCTGCTGAAGTATTTGGAAAAGCTTTACGACAAAACTATTGAATCCAGGACAAAACTTCAGCTTATTTAGAGCTGAAGTTTTTACAAATGAACTAAATAACTTCAGCATCTTCTGCTGAAGTATTTGGAAAAGCTTTACGACAAAACTATTGAATCCAGGACAAAACTTCAGCTAAAACATGTTGAAGTTCAACAATAGAGAACAAAACTTCAGCTAGTAGATGGCTTAAGTTCAGCCGTCTACTAGAATGCTGAAGTTTGTGTGATTGCCTTATCTGCTTTAGGCCCGTATGCCTGAAGTTTACGCGAAAAGTGGGTACGCTTGCAATTTTTTTTGCAAAGCGGGTATAAGTTAAAACGTGACCTAGAAAGCTGGTATAAATGCAAATCCCCCAAAAAATATATTAGGGAAACTTACACAAATGTCCCAAATAAGTCTCAACTTACCAACCTCTAGCCATTAGTCATAAACTTACCAAAACTAGCCAAACACATATAAAAATTGAAAAACCAAATAAATAAGGTTCTTTCTCTCAAAGAATCACATGTAAAAATCTCCTTCCATATTTTAAGCGTGATTAGCAACATTAGATGCAAGACGGAAAGGAAATTTCTTGGATGAGGTAGCAAATAAGGTGATGAAATATAAAAGATATACAATATTCCAAAGTCTAAGCAAAAAAAAAAAACTTTTTCAATGGGTATAGTTAAAATTCATTAAAAACATATAGATAAGTCAATATACAAATTTGGGGAAGATTGGAGGTTATTTGGACTGGTTTTGTATCAAAATTCGTAATTAAATCAAGTTCAAAAAATTCTTCCGCGACACATGTATCAAACATGTATCACGCATGTATCTCACACACATATATACATGTGATACACAATTGATACAAATAGCATACATATGTGATACACACATCATTTTTTTTCATGTTCAGTTTTACTTCGAATTTTCAATTCAAACCACCTCAAAACTTCACAAAATTATCCCAAAACTGATATTCAAGATCCATAAGATGTACCCAATATATTCTAGTAATACCCACTCAAAAGAAAACAAAAGTTTGATCTTTTTTTTCCCCTACAACTAGCTAATTGGCTAATATTAATAATATTTGGCTAATATTAGTAATATTTTATGAATTGGTCAATTTTTGTAATGAGCTACTTATAAATGGACATAGTTGGTAATTTCCCAGGGGCATTTGCATCTATACCCGCTTTTTGTGTCACGTTTTAACTTGTTCCCGCTTTGCAAAAAAAATTACAAGCGTACCCGCTTTTTCGCGTAACTTCAGCATACGGGGCTGAAGTAGCAAAGACAATCACGCAAAACTTCAGCATTCTAGTAGCCGGGCCTGAAGTTCAGCTCTATAACTGAAGTTTTTGTTTTGTAACTGGCGAACTTCAGCTCTAGAGCTGAAGTTTTTGTTTTGTAACTCGCGAACTTTAGCTCTAGAGCTGAAGTTTTTGTTTTTGTGTTTTTGTTTTGTAACTGGCGAACTTCAACTCTAGAGTTTTGTGTTTTTGTTTTGTAACTGGCGAACTTCAGCTCTAGAGTTTTGTGTTTTTGTTTTGTAACTGGCGAATTTCAGCTCTAGAGCTAAAGTTTTTGTTTTTGCAACTAGCGAACTTCAGCTCTAGAGCTGAAGCTTTTGTTTTGTAATTGGCGAACTTCAGCTCTAGAGCTGAAGTTTTTGTTTTATAACTGGGGAACTTCAGCTCTAGAGCTGAAGTTTTTGTCTTTGTAACTGGGGAACTTCAGCTCTATCATAAACCCAATGTCCATTACCATCACCATCACCTCCATCTCCTTTGTGCTGTTCTGAATCATTGTAAAAAGAGATGACATAATGTATTTAATAATATTATTGGCTTGACATATGCCACTTTAGTTTGTTTCACCGAAATTCACAAATACAGAACTGAAATTTCAAAGAACTTTTATTTTCTCTTGGTTTGGGATTTTTAATGTTATAATAATCCAAGTGGAAGTCCTCAGTATATTTGCTTTAGCTTCATTAATCAAAGAGAGCAATGTTGAAGTCATCGTTGTAGAAGAAGAAAGAAGAAAACGAAGGAGGAGAAGGAGGAGGAGAAAGGGGGCTGAAGTTGTTTAAAAAGTGGGTACAAGTTAAAAGTTTTAAAAAAAATGGGTATAGGTTAAATGGGGGCGACCAAATAGGGCGCCCCTGGCAATTTCTACTAATTTTCCAATATATTATCATGGCTTCACGACTGTAAACCCATAGTTTTTGTGGGCCAAGTTTGAGTGGACTTGTGGAATTGGGCTTTAGTTTATAACCCTAAAAATTCGGGTCAGTTATGTTAGATTATGGTCCATATGGAAGAGTTCGGGGACATAAATTTAGAACCGATTAGTAAATTTGGACATAAATTGATTTAGAAGGTGTTTACATAAATTGATTTACATGGTGTTTGGATTAACTTTTAAGCTGGTCAAATCAACTTTTAAGCTTTTTTTAGTTTTTTTCCGTGTTTAGCAAAGTTATATATTGCTTAAAATAAGCAAAAAGCAATAAGTGGCGCAACCCCAACTTATTGATTTTTGGCTTAAAAGCTATTTCGGCCGAAAAAGTTACTTTTGTAAGCCAATCCAAATGGACTCTTAGTATTTGAATAATCTAAACTTTTAAAATATTTCAATAATTAGCTCATTTTTTGTGTCAATAATGTTAAGAAAATTTCAACCATTTTGACATAAAAAAGTTAATCAACACTTTCTTTATCAAACACAACATCAATTTATTTTCAAATCTATATTTTATGCAAACATATAGCTTTTACCAATTATACATTTCTCCAACTAGTGCTTAAAATGTACTTTTATTCAGCTTGCATACAATATCCAAAAAAGCACTACAATTTTCAGTGGCTACATTCTTTTCTAAAAAAACCAAAAAAAGAAAAAAGAAAAAAGAAAAAAGAAAAAAGAAAAAAGAAAAAAGAAAAAAGAAAAAAGAAAAAAGAAGAAGCTAATAACTAAAAAATATCAATGTCAATAGATCTCATTTTATAATCCTTCGAATTGCTTATAATAATGAAAGCGAATCTAATGTTATATCTATAGATATCCATTTGTCTGCAAACTGCAAAGCCATCCGCGTTATACCAACCTAAAAATAAACGTACCGTAGTACTCCAAAAGCCTTATAAGTTGACATGGATAATAATTAAATGTCCCTTTCCACTTAGATGACAACAATAACACCAATAATTGCTTCTTTTCTTCCCTTTTTAATGACCTTCTAAGTTGACGTGGAATTATTACATTTAATTATCATTCCCTTTCGCTTCATTTTATAACGATATGAATGAATACGAAAATTATAAAAGAAGAAATAATTTTGAAATTTATAGACTTAAACATGTCTTAAACTGCGGCGGTAATCCTCTCTCAATGTGATAGGGAAGAACTTCTCTAGGAAGAGCTGAGAGAAACAGGTCCCAGGCAAGAGCAGGCGACCCAGCTATTCTGGTCAACACGAAATCCCTCCACCACCTCTTGGCGAATCCGTCATCTGAAATACAGCAAAATCGACCCCATTACTCTCAACAATACCCACGTTCCGCAGCACCTCATGGCGGCGGTCAAGATAGTCCTGTGGATCCTCAGAAGGTGAGCCAATGAAGTGAACTGGAAAGAGCTTGGTAAACTTGTCCAATCTCAATAAGCCCTCAGAAGGCATGCCAGGCCTATCACCGGCCTGTGCCGCAACAACCGACTGAACTACCCCAGCTACCGGGGCTGCTGGTGTCTGATACTGGGGAGCCATTTGCTCCGGAGTGTGACTAGCGGTAGTCTGTGCTCCTTCTCCATCCTGGGAGACCGCTGGTTCCATAGGAAATGTACCGGCCTGAGCCACGCTCTCCATAAGGCCCACTAAACAGACTAGAGCGTTCTGAAACACTGGGGTGGCGATGAACCCCTCCAGGACCTGAGCCGGTCCAACAGGTGCAGTCTGAGCTGGAACCTCCTCATCAAAATCCACCAGAGGCTCCACTACTGGTGCTGCTGCTCGAGCTCTAGGCTGAGCTCCGCCTCTGCCACGGCCTCTGGCGCGACCTCGGCCTCTGGCGTGACCTCGGCCTCTGGCGCGACCTCGGCCTCGACCTCTACCCCTCGTAGGAGCTTCCATTAGGTGCTCCGGCTTCTGTCCAACTGAAGATGTAGCACATGTTCTCGCCATCTGTGGGAGGAAAAGAATAGAAGAGTTTAATCAGCAATGATAGAACAAAATTACACGACATATAAGAATAGAAGTGAAATTTGTTCCTAAACTTCATAACTTCTTGAAGGTAAGTACAGACGTCTCCGTACTGATCCTCCAGACTCTACTAAGCCTGCTTGTGACTTGTGAGACCTAGGCAACATAGTTCTCTGATACTAAGTTGTCACGACCCGAAATTCCCTTCTTCGGGACTGTGATGGCGCCTAACATTTCACTTGCTAGGCAAGCCAATGTTAGAGGATCTTTAAGCCAATTTTAATCAATTTCAAAAAATAAAATCAATTAAGTTGAAATGCAACTAAAATCAAGTGTGAAATACAATCCGGATCTGAAGTCACAATTTGTGAGCTTCTAGAGTCTCTACAAACATGATTTGAAATAAATACAACTGTCTTGAACGAAAAGAATAGTAAAATAGGGGAAATGGAAGGGGACTTCAAGGTTTGCGGACGCCCTCGAGAGTTTAAAAGAAAATTCGTGCTGAAACGTCTCACGGACAGCTGGGACCAGTACCAAAATCTACACAAGAAGTGCAGAGTGTAGTGTGAGTACAACCTACCCAATTTACTCAGTAAGTGTCAAGTCTAACCTCAATGAGGTAGTGACGAGGCTATAACAAGACACCCACATAAAATAAACCTGTACAGACAGAAAGTATACGAGCAACATAACCACAAAAAAAGAATTAACATGTACTATTGGGAGGGGACATGCGATAAGGGGTGCAAGATACAGTAATAACAGTAGGAAATGATAATAAGAGACAATCAATAAACCTTTAACCAACAAGATGAACATAACACAATGAATAAAACTACACGGCATCACCCTTCGTGCTTTTACTCTCAACCTCACTATGAAACAATAATACGACACGGCATCACCCTTCGTGTTGTTACTCTCACTTTCATCATAAATCAATAGATACAGCATGGCATCGCCCTTCGTGCATTAACTCACAATTATGGCACGACATCACCCTTCATGCATTAACACTCACATTGGCACGTCACCACCCTTTGTGCATTAACACTCTCCCTTACCATGTAACAATGACCTTATAAAAAAAGGGAGATAGAATAAGCAATAATAGGCCTTACGTCAACAATGATCCCACAATACCAACCTCAATTTCAGAAGCAATACTCAATTATCACAGATAGCTCATAAATGCGAAAAGAACGATCAATTTAGTAATTAACTAGTCTAAGCATGGATGTCATGATTAAGGAAGTAAATAAACTATAAGAAACAAGTTCCACCTGCATGCTTTGGCCCAAAAACAACGCACAAGTACCCGTCACCTCACATATACGTTGTACCCAACATCTAAACATGTAGCGAATAGGCAAAAAGTCTTAATCCCTCAAGTCAAGGTTAACCACGACACTTACCTCGCTCCAAAGACCAACTCAAAGCTCCACCACGACTTTGGCTTTCAAACAAGCCTCCGAATCAACCAAATAGAGCAAATTATCAACCAAACGATTCAAAATAAGCCTACCCGCGAATGAAAAAGGTACAATTTAGGTCATATTGGAAAAAACAACAAAAGTCAACTTCCAGGCCCGCTTGGTCCGAACCCGATATTCGGACCAAAAAAACTCGATTACCCATTCACCCCCGAGCCCGATTAAGTAATTGGTTTCAAAATCTGACCTCATTTGAGATCTAAATTCCAGTTTTACAAAAATCCCTAATTCTACTCAAACCCCCAATTTCCACCATGAAAATCCTAGATTTTAGGTTGAAATCTTGTGAAATGTAATGAAAGATTGAAAGAAAATAGGTTAGAATCACTTACCAATGAATTGGGGAAGAAGTGCTCTTGGGAAAATCGCCTCTAGGGTTCTCTAGGTTTGAAAATTAGAAGAAATGAGGGAAATCCCGTCTAACTCAGTTTTTGACCAATTGCAGATGTCGCAATTGCGACCTGGGGTTAGAAATTGTGAACCTGCAAATGCGAGATTTTCTTCACAAAAAGCAAAGTCCCAAAATTTCTGTTATCATCGCAATTGCGATGATTTGTTCGCAATTGCGAAGAGTATGGTCGCATATGCGAACTTGTGGTGCCCAACTATTCTTTACAATTGCGAGGAAACAACTTGCAATTGCGAACCTGACTGGAGTTCTGCAGCGTCGCCTTACAATTGCGAGGTCTGAGGCCTGCACTAGAATTGAAGCACACCAGTTATGTTTTCTAAGTCCAAACCACTCCGTAGCCTATCCAAAACTCACCTGAGCCCTCGGGGTTCTAAACCAAACATGCACACAAGTCCAAAAACATCATACGAACTTGCTCGCGCGTTCAAATCGACAAAATAACACCTAAAACTATGAATTGGAGACCAAAATCAAATGAATATTCAAGAAAACTTCAGAATTTCTATTTTAACAACCGGGCGTCTGAATCACGTCAAACCAACTCTGTTTCTCACCAAATTTGATAGACAAGTCATAAATATAGTAATGGACCTATACCGGGTTTTGGAACCCAAATATGGACCCGATATCAATGAAGTCAAATATTGGTCAAACTTTTAGATTCATTAAGCCTTCAAACTTTAATTTTTCAACAAAATACGAATATTCTAGCTACGGACCTCCAAATTTGATTTCAGGCATAAGCCAAAGTCCCAAATCACGATACGGACTCAATGGGACCGTCAAACAACAAATCTGGGTCTGTTTGCTCAAAACTTTGACCGAAGTCAGCTCAAATGGATTTTTAAGGCAAAATTTCATATTTTATCAGTTTTTAACACAAAAGATTCTTGGAAAAACACCCAGACTGCCCACGCAAATCGAAAAAAGCTAAAATGAGATATTTGATGTTTCAAAACATTGAATTAGGGTTCAAAACTCTAGATGACATATCGGGTCATCACAAATAGTTGTTGTAAAACCCCTACCTTTGCATTCGTTACCTTTTGCAAAGTAATTTTGTTCTGAGTTTTTTTGAAACAAAGTTCGTTTAAAAAATAAATATGGTTTGAAAACTTTTCTAATCCACATGGAACAAAGAATCTTAAGATAAATGATCATGATATATAAGAAAAACTCTTTAAAAGGAAATGAATTACCGGCATATATGGGAATGATGTGTAGGGAAGCACTTCAAAAAGAAATAAAAATGAATTACCACCATCTCACTCCTATAAAGCGACACGGAAAAAGGAAACTCAAGCACATTTTTGTGTGTTACTTATGTAAAATTGAATATAATACGTCAAATCAATGAATGCAAACGAAATACATATTTCCTGTATTAGTGATGAGATATAAACAAATATTAATAACGATTGTGATGGAATGATAAGAATATTTTCATCATTAACCATAGGTTTCAAGTTTGAACCGTATGTAACCGCCTTTATTAGGGAGCACTATACCCTTCGGTTTGGGATTTTTTGGCATAAATTAAAATTTAATTTGGTACACCCCAACACTTTTCCCACGCATAAGATGTCACGACCCAATTTTCCCTATAGGCCGTGATGGCGTCCAACATCGCCGCTAGGCAAGCGAGCGGTGAACTAGTCATTTATTTATTCCCTTTTGATAATTTCAAAGTAGTTGATTCGTATTACTTAAATAGGTGAGAAGTGGAAAATTATAGTAAAGTAAAGCATAAGCTAATGAAAGAGTAAACACTGTGAAATAAATGCTCAAAACCACAAAGTGTCTACTAGCATGTTCCCAAAATCTGGTGTCACAATTGTACGAGCAACTAGTAGAATATACAAACACACATGATACTATCTGAAATAAGATAGACAAAAAATAAATACAAAAGAGAGACTGAGGGTGCTGCATAACGGCCTCAAAGAGCATCTCACCACTATGCCTAGGGGTAACGGGGGAGCGCACCTGAATGACTGCCAGATGCACCTGCCTCAGATCCTGCACGATTAGCGCAGAAGTGTAGCATGAGTACATATAACAACATGTACCCAGTAAGTATCCAGTCTAACCTCGAAAAAGTAATGACGAGGGGTCGACATCGACACTTACTATGCACCAACAATTTAAAATATACAAATTCTAAGTAGGCAGGGAGTACGTGAATAATAATAATAATAATAATACAATATCAATTAGTGAGTAAATGAAACCTACCCCTGGCTAGTCCACACCATGCCGCTTCTGTTGTCATTGGCTCGCTTCTGCGAGCTCGCACCTGATTGGGTCCAAGCCTACACTACAATTGAGTAGCGAGGGCGGTCGATGCAGTTTTAACCAAGTAGGTCGGGATCGAATCCACAGGGAGTTAATTTGTTTGGAATTAGATTTCTATCTAAGTCTAGATACGAGTTTTGCTTCTAATTACACTTTCACGCATTTGGGTTTTTATTCTACTTCTAAATTTTTAGTCTATAGTATGCACTAATTGAAATTAAGTACAATATTTTTGTTTTTGTTTTTGAAGGGTTTAAAGAGACTAGGGTAGTGACTTCTACCTAGGTGGATATCTAACGGGTAGCAAGAATCTAGGGCAAACTTGATTAGTTGGGGTCGTAATATAGCTATCACACCCGGGTACTCACTCTATACCTGTCACGACCTCAAATCCTAACAGGCTGTGATGGCGCCTATCGTGGAACTAGGCTAGCCAATCATCACATAACTACACACTTAGTTTAATCAAATATCGCAATATCATTTAATATCAGTATAGCAAGTATGGAAATTTCCTAAGTCTTTAAACAAATATAAAATAATCCACTATCTAAACAATTCCCCCAGGACTGGAGTCAACATGGTCACGAGCATCTAAGAAATAAAACTAACTCTGCTAATGTCCTAAACAATGTCTAGGAATCAAATGCTAATACTGATAAGGAAGGGAAATGAAGAAGCTGCGGACGCTGGACAGCTACCTCGAAATCCCGTAAATGCTGATGATAACGAGCGAATATAGCTACTGCTCCACACTAGTACCTGGATCTGTACACAGATGTACATGGAGTAATGATGAGTACGCCAGCTCAGTAGTAATGAAAATAAATCACAGTCTGAAGAATAAGAAACACACAACATAATTACACCAATCCACAAAACAGTAAAATACCACAGTTCAAATAAGTGTATATAAGTTCAACCAGTTGTCACGACCCGAAATCCCACCATCGGGCCATGACTGCGTCTAACGTTGAACCCGCTAGACAAGACAACGTTTGAACTGAATAAAACTCATTAACAACAAATACGAATAGGATAACTAAAATACAAATTAGCACTTTCGAAATGAAACCCATAAACAACTCCCAGAACTTGTGTCACATACTCACGGACTATCTAAGAGATTACTACAAACAAAAGTCCTGAAATAAATACATAAGACTGTCTTTGAAATCCAAAGTAAGACAGAGCTGAAAGTGAAAAGTAGAAGGTGAAGTCAAGGCCCACGAACGTCTGCGGGTCTACCTCGAGTCTCCTGTGTGACTGAATGAGATGCTCCGATCGTCAGTGATCTCCGGGTCCGGCTGCGTAGTATGCACAACATAAAGAAGTGCAGGTGTAGCATCAGTACAACCGACCCCATGTACTGAGTAAGTGTCGAGCCTAACCTCGACGATGTAGTGACGAGGCTAGGACCAACACTACACATGTACCTGTACAATTTTATATAATAGCAGGAAAAATGACAACAGAAATAAGCAAGTAAGACAGATACGGGGAGAACATGCAGGGGAGATAGGGTAACAGTATGCTACCACAGCAGTACAAGGTAATAAACGAAACGTAAAGACACGGCAGAAGTATAGCTTCTCAAACAGATAATGAACAGAAAAGGCACGGAATGTCCCCTCGTGCATAACCTCACAGTCACTCGGCACGAAATGTCCCCTCGTGCATATATAATAACACTCGGCACAGAATGTCCCCTCGTGCATAACCTCACAATCACTCGGCACATGTCCCCTCGTGCATATATAATAACACTCGGCACGGAATGTCCCCCGTGCATAACCTCACAATCACTCGGCACGGCATGTCCCCTCGTGCATATATAATAACACTCGGCACGGAATGTCCCCTCGTGCATAACCTCACAATCACTCGGCACGGAATGTCCCCTCGTGCATATATAATATAATAACACTCAGTCAACACGGCATGTCCCCTCGTGCGACGAATAATAAAAACACAAGGCAACAATAATATGAAAGTCAACAACACGAAGTCTCAAGTGCATGGAAATATTCAATACAATTCTATTGTTCCGGCAAGGAGAAATCATCATTTACAACATCAACAAATGCCCGACAAGGGTCTCAGCTATAACCAACCTCGCATCAGAATTACAATTTCATCAATGTAAGCCTCAACTGAAATAAATCACTCAATAACTCTTCACGTCATGAAACAACATCAAGGTATCACTTTTTAATTCACCAATTACTCACAGTGCGGGGAATATTAAGAACATAGCAAATTGCATCACAATTGACTCATGGGCATACTTGATCGCAACACATAGGCACTCGTCACCACGCCTATACGTTGGACATGAGTTGCACATAACAAATAAGACTCTATACCTAATCCCTCAAGCTGAGGTTAAGCCAAACACTTACCTCGGCTCCAAAAACTGCAAGTCAAGCCTCAATCACAGCCTTTCCTCTCGAATCCAACTCCGAATCGGGGATATCTAGACATAATGGATTTATTAACATCAATAAGTACCCAATACATCAATTTCTAAGCCAAGTTATGCATTTCCTACTATTCTTCCAAGAATACTAAAATTCGACCCCGGGCCCACACGTTTAGATTTTCGAAAATTCATGAAGGAATCAATTACCCGGAGTCTAAGGATCGAAGTTATGTAATTTATTCAAGAATTTATGGCCTAACATGGAAAATCACGAAATTCCTAAGAACCCTAAAGTTTACTACCTAATTCAATGATTTTAGGTGGGTTATTAGTGAATTAGGCTAGGAATTATTGTTAAAATTAGAAGTTTTATGGGGTTTTACTTACCTCTTACAGTGGGTGGTCGTGGANAATTTTGGACATTTTAAGTGGGCTGCCAACAGGGGTTTCCGCACTTGCAACCATAGGACGGCAGGTGCGGTCTCGCACCTGCGAGAAAAGGATCGCAATTGCGGGAAAGGGCCTGGGACCCTGGGCTAGCACCTGCGGGGTTGGGAGCAGCACCAGCGGTCCCGCTCTTGCAGAAATCTAGTCGCCCCTGCGGAAAGGGTCGCACCTGCGATGGCATGGACCGCACCTGCGGTCTCGCGCCTGCGGACTTTGGGCAAGGGGCTGGGGATCGCACATGCGAGGCTGGGACCGCAGGGGCGGTCCTGCACTTGCGGCTGGGTAACCGCACCTGCGGTCACACCAGCTGCTATGAACCAGCAGTGGTTTTTGGCCTCGCACGAGGTCCGGGAGGCACCTGGGCCCACCCGAGCCCCCACCCAAAAATACAACCAAGTCCCAAATCATTAAACGGACTTGCTCGAGCTCACGGAACACTCAATACAACGCTAGAACTCAAAATCACTCTCCAAAACCCCTGAATTCAAGACTTAAGAACTTTGAAATTCTAGAATTCACTTTAACGCGCCGAACCGGCCTAAACCACTCGGAATGACTTCAAATTTNTCTCACCGATAGGACAAACAACATATAATAAACCCGTTTCGGGCTCCGGAACCATAACACGGGCCTGGTAACAAGGCTTTCACATAATTATTCATTTTCAAAAGCCTTTATTATTTTCAGAAAACAATTTTCTTTAAAAATTCATTTCTCGGGCTTGGGACCTCGGAATTCCAATTCAAAAATCCCATTTTTATCAAAATTTTCACATGGAAGTTTCCCGGCTACCTGTCGGGGCTGCGCACGCATATCAAGGTAAGATTAACGAAGGCTTTCGAGGCCTTGGAACACAGATTTAGCTGGAATTACTCAGGATGACCTTTTGGGTCATCACACCAGTTTCCGTAAAATTCTTTAAAACAAGTATATTTTCCAGTATTTCTCGGTAAAACTCTCAAAATATCAGTTTGAAAAATGAAGTGAATCATGGTCAAAACTCAATAAAATATCATCATACATCTGCCCCTCGGGCCATAATCATCACTCGTAAAATTCCCTCAACACCTCACAATCTCTCTGTAACAGTCACTCAGCACCTCACAATCACTCATGCCTCCCAATCACTCGTCCCTCGGCACTCGCACTCAGTAGGTACCTGCGCTTACTGGGGGTGTGTACAGACTCCGGAGGGGCTCCTTCATCCCAAACGCTATAAATAAGCCAAATCATGGCATAAATCTCTCTCAGGCACTCGGCCTCTCTCATATCATAACATCCTCACAATATAGGCTCTCGGCCTCACTCAGTCAGACACTCTCAATATGCCACTCGGGCCATAAATATACCGGGTTCTCGACCCAAAAATAGTATTTCATTTTCAAGAAATAATATCAACATACTCTGAGTGTCAAAACAATTATCAAGAAGGACTGAGTGAAAAATCATAACATATCAAGTGAGGAATATCAATAAAATAGCCCCCAAGGGGTTAAACAGATCGACACTACGCCCCAAACATGACTTACAACCCAAATATATAAAAAATATATCAATACTATTAAGCATAGGCTTTAAAAGCGATTTCGCAACTCAATAGTCGCCTAAAAAGGGATATATTTCCAAATTCCCAATTTGTGCACTCCAAAACCGTGAAAGAATGCAAAGTCCGGAGTTTCATACCCTCAGAACAGGATTTAAAGACATTACTTACCTAGAACTAGCCCGAAAAGCTACTCTGCAACACGCTTACCTCTCGAATCAACTTCCGAGTGCTCCAAATCTACCAAGTTCAGATTTTTATCATCAAATTATGCTAAAGGAATGAATTCCAATTGAAAAATATCGATTTTAAGCACAAAACCCGAAATCAGTCAAAACCCGACCCCGGGCCCACGTCCCAGAACTTTACAAACTTTATACCAAAATATTCTTCATCATCTCACGAGTCCGTACATATAAAGAACTCAAAAATCGGAGTTCGTTTGACCCCTCAAATCATCCCTAGAAGGTCTCATAATCTCAAGCCCTAACTCCACCTTTTTCTACTGATTTTCATGAATTAAACACTGATATTTTGTTCCCTAATCATAAATAATCGAGTTTTAGGGTCCTAAATCCTTACCTCAATGAAGAACAATGATTTCCTCTCTTCAAAATTGCCTCAAAGCTCTTTTCCCGTTCAAAAATGGTGTAAAAGGGTTTAATGGTCGGGGAGGGTTTATTTAAATACTATTCACGCGTTTTACTGTTCACCTGAGTTACTGTTCACCCGAGTTACTGTGCATGCTGATGTGAAGAAATGCAGCAGCTTTTCTTCTAGTCTAAATTGATCCGTTAACCTTTCGAAATCCACCCGAGGCCCTGAAAAATATCAACAAATATAACAACACGTCCCATAACATCATTCTAACTTAGTCGAGCCTTTGAAACACCAAAAACAACATCAAAACACCAAAATCACATCAAATTTAAGCCTATGGACTTCGAAATTCCTAAATTCCACCAACGACGCCGAAACTATCCAAAACAACTCCGATTGACCTGGAAGTTTGCAGACATATCCAAAATGATATTACGAACCTGTTCCAACTGTCGGAATTACATTCTGACCTCGATAGCCAATTTTCACTGCCGACCGAAAATCGCCAAACACTAACTTTCGCCAATTCAAGCCTAATTCTACACCGGACATCACAAAAATATTCCGGACACACTCCTAAGTCACAAATCACCTAACGAAGCTATCCTAGCCATAAAATCCGCATTCCGAGGTCGTTTATCAATAAGTCAACTCTTAGTTGACTTTTTCAACCATAAAGCTATTTTTAGAGACTAAGTGTCTCAGTTCCTACTACAACCATTCCGAACCCGAGCCAACCAACTCCAACTCGTCCTAAATAGTATAAACAGTGCATGATAAGGCAATAACAGTAATAAAGATGCAGATTCTACGGAACGACTGGTTGGGCCGTTACATTCTCCCCACTTGAACGTGCCTAGAGTTGTTCCAAACACCACCAAAATTGCCGTGTAACCTACCATGCACATATTTAGAGATGATTCCACGTCACCCTGATCCATATAGGTCTGATAGAGTCACACATATGAAATTTAGAAATCCAATCTTGACCCATAAACCTTAGAACTACATTTCACTTCTGAATCAATTTACAAGCTCAAAATCCCACAACTACAGCTGAATAAGTCTGAGCACACTGTAACAAGTCATATACGTAACTCAAGATGAAATACCATGATACACTGCATGACTCAAGCACTCATAGTGATAACTCCTAATCACAATGGCCGCTCAAAACAACCCAAAACCGGTACATATCCTCTTATCAAGCAATGTCTCGCTCTAACACTCTCATATACTGCCAATGATGAAAGAAACACGTAGAAACCAACAACCATTCATCCGATCAATATCAATAGCATCCAGAGCCATAACTTGTGCAACTCGTGCACTCAATAACAACATCCTAAGAGCTCAATTCATAAAATAGAAGATTCACACGAGATGACTATCCTGCCATTAACAATTACTATCACAACATTATGCTAAAATCTTGGCACACACCGTAAAATAAAAAACACACGAATTTAACACCAAGGAGCATACCTCTACATAACTCCGTTACAATGCGTGATCCCATCCAAACGCTGGTTCACATGAGATACTTCAAGCCATCTTGCTCAGAATCAATAACCATGCGAAATTCGACATCAAGTACTCAAAGTGCATTGCCATAACCACGGGAAATCAGGCGATACCATGCCACCCGAACCAGAAAGAACATCACCAATACATCTCAATCCTGCAAATCCCAATTCCTTATCTTACCCAAATCTCACTATAAAGCCCCGATAGAACCGCATCCTATGCACATATAACCTACGATCTCCACTCCTCGAAACACCGAAAGGCAACTCATATATAACTCCAAAACACGAATAAGCTTAATGACAATCGAATGGTACATCCCTCAACCATAGCAATTCAGAGTCAACAATTTCGACCTGTTGCAGAACACACACCCATACTAGGCCTATCAATAACTCTAAATCATCTCTGGTCACCCACAACAGATAGATAACTCCCCGAAAGTTCACAATGACTGAGTCATGGCACATAGATAACAGCTGACTAACTTTGCTCGCATCTTCAGGGTCTACAACCACAAAATAACCTGTTCATGAGAACTCCCAGTCTCGAAATCCATAAAGCGCACCAATCACCGTATCTGATCCCAGTTGCACCACTCGAATATATAACATGTCTCCAATACTCAATCATTCCATGGGGGATACCCCTATAATTCTTCTGTGCCCCCAAGCAAACTCGAATATCAACAGTCGATCCAACAAGGAAGTGTCACAATACTAATAAAGCACCCTTAACTCCACACATTGCCCTTTCTGAAATGTATACCCTCATCAAGCCACCCAATAATGATATCATCTACCTAGTCATCTGAAACAACCAATGCTACCTAAGATTTTGTTTTTAACCTTCCTTCCAGAACTGAACTGCGACCTCACATATGCAAATCTCAACTCCACACAACATACTGCATACACCGTTCCATCCTATGATAAATATTAGAACTTCATGATCCCTTTCGAGCCACAAGCAACCACGTACCCAACTAGCCAAGAACTTTCCATTGATCCCATTAGAAGCAAAATCACTATACATCACATGGCCCTCACGCCAGTAGAAAATATACATCTCTAACCGTGGTAGAAACCCTCAAGAACTCTCCGAATCCCATTTGTACAACACCAAACCGTCAGGACTGAGTTCTTCTAACTCAACCAAGCTACGCATGCCACCAAATTCCAAGATAATTTCTAAGAAAGACCTGTAACAACTCATTACCTCATTAACACCCAAAGAACTAACCATATCCCTTATCATGCCGATCCAACCTACTACCAAGCTGTCCTATTTATCCAAGTTCCTTCTGACTTACCTTCAAATTGATACTTTTCCTTGCCATGATACCTAAATTCTCAATCCACACTCACCACAAAAAACTCGAGCATAAAATAGACTGTCTTAGGCTTATAAGCCGCTGAATACTCTCTCAAGTATTCGCTAAAGGAACCACATTAGAACTAATTACCCTGAAGAGACTTCCTGCGAATTTAAAGTCATCACCTTCACCTTCTTGATACTGATGTGTAAAATCCATGATAAAGTAGAAATGCCACAAGTATTGACACCCTCCAATGTAAATCTCAGTTCCTAGCCAAACACACCTCTTGAAGAATTCCCAGTCGTTACGTATAACCTTGTTTCCATCAGCACCATTCTCGAGAGTCATCCACTCTACGCAAATCACCATTACACTGATCAAGCAGACAGAACGACCTGACACCATTGCAACACACATACTAGGAAGGTAATCCACACATTTGAAGCAACTAACAACTCATACACTGCACACACTACACTTTTCACAATTACAACTCAATCGTTCAATAAAGCCCATTTACCCGAAGAGTACATTACAACCGATATCAAAAAATTTCCATTACTCGAGTCATTCCCAGACTCCACATCTGCAAGTCACAACTGATTCACCAATATACCTCGAATCGAAACCAATACAACACATAATCGTGTAATCAACTTACCATTAACAGACTCCCCCACTTGGCTCAAAGCCAAAGATCAAGATAACACTAACTCACGATGCCCATACGCTATCACTGCCACCATACTGTGGTGAGATTCAAAATCCTTCACACGCTCATATGACCCAAACCATCTAATGTCTCAAATCGTCTACAAACCTAGCATTCACCACTATAGTAGTGATGCCAACTTCCACAAACGATCTAAACTCAAATTAAAACATATATCAATTACTGGCAAAGAGTACTTACTATAAAACCACCTAAGGATAACACAACCTCATTACACCCCGCGGGAGATAGCCCTGCCTGCTTAACCTCAAACTGATATCATCTCTATACCCTTCCAAAAGTCTTCGCTATTACTCGATCACTTCATCTTCTTGCATTTAAACACAACCAATGCCTATCCCCGAGGCATCAAGATACGCAGTATAAAACCCGAAGCTGATGGCGGAACTAACACTGGAGCTGTGGTCAAGGAAATCTTGAGCTTTGGGAAGCTATACTCACACTTGTTCGACCACCTGAATACCCTCACTGGACACCACGTGCAACAAAAATGCTACTGAACTGAGCCAAAAATTCACACTTGGAGAACTTCGCATGAAGCTTCTCCTCCCTATGACTTTGTAATACCATCATCAATGCTGTGTATGCTACCCCTGGCTACGAGAGTACGACAGGATGCCATTGATAAATACAATAACAAAGGAGTTACACCACGACTGAATATATCGTCAATCAAATACATGAACGATGCTGGGGAGTTGGTCGGCCCAAAAGACATCACCAAGAGCTCAGAACACAATAGGAAAATCCACTCCACTCCACACTACGCTACACGAGAGGTCCTTCAATACACTCACAACTCGAAGCCATAATCTAACTCAATACAGAAGTCAATTACTCGATTGTTCTTGCTACATCTCCCGCTAATCCATTCTAGTCACAATCAAACAACTTGAATACATCTAACTTATCAGATCACACTTACCATGTAGTCATCTAGTCACAAAGTCCCCTTAATAAGGGCACCAACAGACATATAAGTGCCCCAACACATGTGGTCACACAAACAAAATCTCAGCACTCAAGCCACAGACAAAACTCAGCCTCAAGTTCTTCCGACTGGTCCATTATCAACATGCTAAAAATCACATCTCACCCATGGAAGTCAAGCCGACGATGCACAACTGATACCAAGCGCTCGCGTGCGCATTCGAATACATGAAAGGAATTCAAAGAGTTACGCTTTTGGATGAATAAATGGATTCGCACAACAAGAATTCAAGAATGTGGGATGTTTCCTAAGGGTTCTGCAGCCTCTCGAAGATAAGTACAGACGTCACTGTATCGATCTGCAAGACTCTACTAAACCTGCTCATGACCGTTGAGTCCTATGTAACCTAGAGCTCTGATACCAACTTGTCACGACCCCAAATACTAATAGGCCGTGATGGCGCCTATCGTGGAACTAGGCTAGCCAACCATCACATAACTACACACTTAGTTTAATAAAATATCGTATTATCATTTAATATCAGCATAACAAGTATGAAAATTTCCTAAGTCTTTAAACAAATATAAAATAATCCACTGTCTAAACAATTCCCCCAGGACTAGAGTCAACATGGTCACGAGCATCTAAGAAATAAAACTAACTCTGTTAATGTCCTAAACAATGTCTAGCAATTAAATGCTAATACTGATAAGGAAGGGAAATGAAGAAGTTGCAGACGCTGGACAACTACCTCGAAATCCCGTAAATGCTGCTGATAACGAGCGAATATGGCTACTGCTCCGCACTAGTATATGGATTTGTACACAGAGGTACATGGAGTAATGATGAGTACGCCAACTCAGTAGTAATGAAAATAAATCACAGTTTGAAGAATAAGAAACTCACAGCATAATTACACCAATCCACAAAACAGTAAAATACCACAGTTCAAATAAGTGTATATAAGTTCAAACCAGTTTCCGTAAAATTCTTTAAAACAAGTATATCTTCCAGTATTTCTCGGTAAAACTCTCAAAATATCAGTTTGAAAAATGAAGTGAATCATGGTCAAACTTCAATAAAATATCATCATACATCTACCCCCCGGGCCATAATCATCACTCGTAAATATTCCCTCAGCACCTCACCATCTCTCTGTAACAGTCACTCAGCACCTCACAATCACTCATGCCTCCCAATCACTCGTCACTCGGCACTCGCACTCAGTAGGTACCTGCGCTCACTAGGGGTGTGTACAGACTCCGGATGGGCTCCTTCAGCCCAAGCGTTATATATAAGCCAAATCATAGCATCAATCACTCTCAGGCACTCGGCCTCTCTCATATCATAACATCCTCACAATATAGGCTCTCGGCCTCACTCAGTCAGACACTCTCAATATGCCACTTGGGCCATAAATATACCGGGTTCTTGACCCAAAAATAGTATTTCATTTTCAAGAAAAAATATCAACATACTCTGAGTGTCAAAACAATTATCAAGAAGGACTGAGTGAAAAATCATAACATATCAAGTGAGGAATATCAATAAAATAGCCCCCAAGGGGTTAAACAGATCGACACTAGGCCCCAAACATGGCTTACAACCCAAATATATCAAAAATATATCAATACTATTAAGCATAGGCTTTAAAAGCGATTTCGCAACTCAATAGTCGCCTAAAAAGGGATATATTTCAAAATTCCCAATTTGTGCACTCCAAAACCGTGAAAGGATGCAAAGTCCGGGGTTTCATACCCTCGTGACAGGATGTAAAGATATTATTTACCTCAAACTAGCCCGAAAAGCTACTCTGCAACACGCTTGTCTCTCGAATCAACTTCCGAGTTCTCCAAATCTACCAAGTTCAGATTTTTATCATCAAATTATGCTAAAGGAATGAATTCCAATTGAAAAATATCGATTTTAAGCACAAAACCCGAAATAAGTCAAAACCCGACCCCCATTTCCGCGTTCTGGAACTCGAAAAACTTTATACCAAAATGTTCTTCATCATCTCACGAGTCCGTACATATAAAGAACTCGAAAATCGGAGTTCGTTTGACCCCTCAAATCACCCCTAGAAGGTCTCATAATCTCAAGCCCTAACTCCACCTTTTCTACTGATTTTCATGAATTAAACACTGATATTTGTTCCGTAATCACAAATAATCGAGTTTTAGGGTGCAAAATCCTTACCTCAATGAAGAACAATGATTTCCTCTCTTCAAAATCGTCTCAAAGCTCTTTTCCCGTTCAAAAATGGTGTAAAAGGGTTTAATGGTCGGGGAGGGTTTATTTAAATACTGTTCATCCGAGTTATTGTTCACCCGAGTTACTGTTCTCCCGAGTACTGTTCATCCGAGTACTGTTCACCAGAGTTACTGTTCATTCGAGTTACTGTTCACCTGAGTTACTGTTCATGCTGCTGTGAAAAATGCAGCAGCTTTTCTTCTAGTCTAAATTGATCCGTTAACATTTCGAAATCGACCCGAGGACATCAGAAATCTCAACAAATATACCAACACGTCCCATAACATCATTCGAACTTAGTCGAGCCTTCGAAACACCAAAAACAACATCAAAACACCAAAATCACATCAAATTCAAGCCTATGAACTTTTAAATTCCTAAATCCCACCAACGATGCCGAAACTATCCAAAACAACTCCGATTGACCTAAACTTTTGCAGACATATCCAAAATGATATTACAAACCTTTTCCAAATGTCAGAATTCTATTCCGACCCTGATAGCCCATTTTCCACTACCGACCGGAAATCGCCAAACACTAACTTTCGCCAATTCAAGCCTAATTCTCACCGGACATCACAAAAATATTCCGGACACACTCTTAAGTCCCAAATCACTTAGCGAAGCTATCTGAGCCATAAAATCTGTGTTTCGAGGTCGTTTACCAATAAGTCAACTCTCAGTTGACTTTTTCAACCATAAAGTTATTTTTTGAGACTAAGTGTCTCTATTCCTACTACAGCCATTCCGAACCTGAGCCAACTAACTCCAACTCGTCCTAAACAGTATAATCAGTGCATGATAAGGCAATAACAGTAATACATATGCAGATTCTACGGAACGATTGGTCGGGTCGTTACAATACCTCTCGATAGTTTGAGTGATTTTTCCCAATTTGGCTTTTTCAAGTCCAAATGGGTATTCATGCAATTCAAGTAATATGAGCTCGAGTCAGGTTTACAGTATCTTAGATTTATGTTTTGATAATCTAACAAACTTACTGTCAATGAACCAGATAAAGAACCTGATGTACACTTGGTATTTTTCTCAATTAACGGACTCATGGTAATGTGAGCTGTATGACTTCAGACAATAAAGAATCAAATCAGTGACCTGATCCCTTTGGGTTTCCCTGACAATTGTACGAATTCAATTCTCTACAGCTGGAAAGTGACTGCCTGCACTGTACACGCTACAGTGCAGAAACAGTGCAACAGTCACTTCCCATTGGGAAGGGCCTTGTACCAACCAAGTGATTACATCATTCAAGTGATTTCATCCAAAGTGTATTAATAAGAAGCATTACAAAAAAACATCACTTGAACACCTTTGATATCATTCAAGCACTCCAGATCTGATAATCAAGCATTGAAGTCACAAATGCATCAAGAACAAAGTACAACACTACTACGGACCAGTTCCTACAACAAGTCTCTTGTACGTCCTTAGTTGAGTTGTATATTTGTATTTGTTCTTCATTGTAATTTCTACTTTGCTTATTTATAAGCTTCAATTAAGAACCTACGAAAACCATAAACCCTTAGTGTTTGTGTCGTGACTAGAGTTAGTCATGAGTTGAAGTCTTTGTAATAGGTGTATTGCAAAGTGGCTTGTAATAGGTGTATTACAAGTTAGTGAGGGATTAAGAGTTTAATTCCTAGGCTACAATAGGTTGTAATCTAAAGATTTCTCAGTAGTGAAGTTTAAATCCTACCAGTGTAGGTCATGATTTTTGATCTTCTTGAGCATGGATTTTTCCATGTAAAATCCTTTGTGTTATTTACTTATTGTTGCATTAGCTAGTTCTGTGGAAACTATTATAGAACCAGGTCACTATACAGTTTGGTGGACTCACACATTTTATCAACTGGTATCAGAGCAGGTTATTTCTAAAAGGTTAACACCTAGAGAGGATCCTCACTACAGCTGCTCCACCGAACTTTGAGGAAGGACAATCAACTTACAGGTCCCCAAGATTCAACGACCAATACTATGGCTGGTGGAAAACTAGAATGCACGACTTTATAATGGCAGAAGATTCTGAGTTATGGGATGTTATTTGTGATGGTCCATATGTCCCAACAAATAAGTTCAGAGACCCTGCTATAACAGTGCCTAAAAATAGGAAGGAATACAACGACACAAATAGGAAAGCTATGGAGAAAATCTTTCGCGCCAAGAAGATTTTGGTATATGGCATATGACCTGATGAATATAATAGGATCTCAGCATGTCAATCCGCCAAAGAGATATGGGAAGCTTTACAAACAACACGTGAAGGAACCACTCAAGTAAAGCAGTCAAAGATTGACATGCTCACCACTAAGTATGAGCTTTTTAGAATGAAGGACGATGAATCTATTCAAGATATGCACACATGATTCACTTCCATGAATGAGTTACACTCTCTTGGTG
This sequence comes from Nicotiana undulata, assembly GCA_005239495.1. NCBI lineage: Eukaryota > Viridiplantae > Streptophyta > Magnoliopsida > Solanales > Solanaceae > Nicotiana > Nicotiana undulata. The sequence goes on from ML261874.1 coordinate 29,889, forward strand.
AAATCATCCCAAGGAACAAGCTCGTGAGGAAAATTCATAGCGTTCTGCCCAGCTCCTGGGAGAGTAAAGTGAATGCCAATACTGAAGAAAAGGACTTGAGGCTCTGACCATAGATGAGTTGATTGGGAATCTGAAAACCTATGAAATGAAGAAGAAGAAGAAGAATGACAGTGAAATAAGAGAACCAAAGAAGGAAAAGAACCTGGTACTCAAAACTGAAACCAATGACTCGAGTGAGGAGGATAGTGTCATGGCTTACTTGACCTGAAGGTTTCAGAAATTGGTTAGAAGGAATGGAGGCATACCAAAGAGAGGTAGTTCGAGCAAACCAAAGAATTATGACCTTTGTCATAAGTGTGGAAATCTAGGGCATTTCATCAATGACTGCCCTCTCCTAAAGCAAGAACATTTCAAGCACAACTATGATAAAGCAGCCAAGAGGAACCCGGTTCCTGAAAAATGCTTCAAAAGGAAAAATGCAGCTGACAATGTTGTGAAGCAAGCTCTTGCAGCATGGGGAGACTCCTCCAGTGAGTCTGAAGAAGAAAATGATGCAGGTGATAGTTCTATGATGGCAGTTGAAAGTGAAGCAAATGAATATGATTCAATATTTGCTTTGATGGCCCAGTCAGACGATGATCAGGATGATGACAATGATAAGGTAAACTTTTGGGATGTTCAGAGAAATCTGGAATCCTATTCTCCTAAAACACTCATGTCATTAGCAAATGTATTGATTGATGCATATCATAGTCTTGTGAGTGATAAGGATGCCTTGACCATAGAGTTAGGAGATGCTGATCAAACTAGAGATGACTTGGTAGTTTGTGTAGTTGACCTGAAGGAATCCATAGAAAACCTGAAAAATGAAAAGGAGGTTCTAACTGAGAAAATTGTTAGTGTGGAACATGAAAGAGACGATTTGATGGTACTAGCAGTTGACCTAAAAGAAACCATTGAAAATCTCAGTAAATAAAAGAATGACTTAGTGGAGAAAGTTGATGCATTAGAGCTAGAAAGAGATGATCTCCTAGTAGTGATTGTGGACTTGAAGGAAACAATAGAGGAACTAAAAGCAAAATGTAGGCCTGGAAATTCGGAGAAAGGAAAGAAAGTTGCAAGTGAAGCGCATCTTAAGCTTGAAAATGAGTTGAATGCTGTAAAAACTAGTTTATGTGCTGAACTTGAGAAAAATAGACAGCTTCAAGCAGAACTGGAAAGAGCAAAAAATAATCTTGAGAAATCCCTAAAGTGGACCTGGTCCTCTGATGCTGTTACTGCCATGTATGCTAACAACAATGGAAACAAGTAGGGAATAGGGTTCCAAAAGGAAAGAACTCCCTATAACCCTCACAACAAGTATGTTACTGTACCGAACTTAAGCTTTTGCTTGTCCTTAAGCAAATAAGGTAATTCTCGCCTCCAAAAGAAAAAAGGATATTTCAGTTGGCCTAAGGTGAATCAATCAAGCATCAATTGGGACTAACAATTACCGTTAACATAAATGAATTATCAACAACATCATGTTTCTACCTTTTGAGTACCATAGTTCTAATGTGAAACTATAGCATCAAGAGTTGACTTAATTCACCAAGGAAGCTCGCTCTATCACGTAGGTATGGATCCCAAACTCCTTCTCCTCTACTCTCCATGAGCAAATCTCACTTTAGAATGTAACACTCAAAACAAGGATTGTGAAGAAGTGCGCTCATCACTCTCAAAAGAATGCCACAAGTCCGGCTCTAAGTACCATAAGCTTGCCCCTTATGTAAATCACCACTAATGTAAGCTCACTCAACTTGAAATCATATAGGTCTTTTGCGGAAATGTATAAAAGGCTTTTGGATCAAGGTAGGACTTATCGAACTATGGTGGTTTTTCCTTAAGCACTCCATTATTTTCTTTTCGGCTCATACTTCCTTGACTCTTTGAGTCATTCTTTTCTTCCTTAGGGGAACTAGAGAGACACATTGTCACTCTTTATTGCTCATGAAAATCATTTTTCTCCTTTTCTCATCATTCCATGCCTTTCATCATTGCGTTCTTTGAATCCCTTCAACTTTCACTTTCTTTTTGACATATTTCTTTTTGGCTTTTCTTCCTTTTCTTTGCCTTTCCTTTTCTTCAATTCTTTTTCTTTTTTGCACCTTTTATCACTTTCAAATTCCTCGTCTCTCCTTCCTGTGGAGCTCCGATGAAGATACCCCTTTAATCCAACAGTGTAAGCATGACATTGGTTATTTGAAAGTTGCCCGCCCGAATCCGGCATGGGACTATTGCGCTTGCATAGCCTTCGTTGGGCAACACCTGGCGTGCTGCCCTTGGAGGAGGTGGGGAGGGTTTGGAATGTTAACATGAGGCGGGAGACTTCTTCTTTGTAATTGAGATTCAAGAGGAACCTCATCCACTTCATTTTCATCTACCTCCTCCCCTGAGGAATATGTCTGGGGGCCTCGTTAAGATCTATTTGGTACCTAAAAGCAATTCACAAACAAAATTAGAAAAATGGAAAGAAAGAAAAATAAACACACAAATAGTTAGATATATAGCTAAGACCGTTTAACTCCCCATCAATGGCGCCAAAAATTGATCGGGTCCAAGCCTACACTACTATTGAGTAGCGAGGGTGGTCGATGCAGTTTTAACCCAACCAGGTCGGGATCGAATCCACAAGGAGTTAATTTGTTTGGAATTAGGTTTATATCTTAGTCTAGATGCGGGTTTTGCTTCTAATTACATTTCCTTACATTTGGGTTTTGATTCTACTTCTAACTTTTACTCTATTGTATTCACTAATTGAAACTAAGTACAATATTTTTGTTGTTGTTTTTCAAGGGTTTAAAGAGACTAGGGTAGTGACTTCTACATAGGTGGATATCTAACGGGTAGCAAGAATCTAGGTCAAGCTCGATTAGTTGGCGTCGTAATATAGCTATCACACCCGGGTGCTCACTCTATACCTCTCGGTAGTTTGACTGATTTTGCCCAATTTGGCTTTCTCAAGACCAAATGGGTATTCATGCAATTCAAGTGATATGAGCTCAAGTCGGGTATTACTATCTCTACGTTCAACCCTTTAATTGGGGCTATCAATTTCTTGAGTTCACCCCAATTCTTTGTTAGCCTAGCTTTCCTAGACTTTGTCTCTCTTTCTCAAGTAGATACTAAGTCGTAAAGGCATGAATCAGTGTTTGCAACCACTAATTCTATAGTTCTAGCAAGAACTAGGCTAAATATCACTAACCCATACACATTCAAGACCTTAATCAAATGCCCATTAAATACCCACACTAGGGTAGAGTCACAACCCTAGCTATGGGTCTAGATACTCATGAAAATAATAGAAATTGAAGATGAAAAGAAGATAAAATTCATAATACTAGATTAAAAGATGAAAAGCTAATGTTTAGATGAATCCAGTACAAAATTGCCCAAAACGGAAGGTTCAGCCGTCTCAGGTGCTCCTACTATACATAACATAACCTAAAAATGAAAAAAAGTTCCATTTAACTAAGCTGAAAATATATGACAAAATGCCCGTGCGGAGGTTATGCGGCCGCATAATTCTGAGCGCGGCCGCACTCTTGCTCTCGCGGCCGCGTATTTTTGATGGCGGTATGCGTTCTTCAACTTTGGATCTGGGTTGAGCTGAGTTTCGCGGACCGCATAATTTCAATCGCGTCCGCTCAAGAGATATTCACGGCCGGGCAATTCTGGCGCAAACCGCATAAGGTTAAGCTCCGCCTTCATCTGCATGGGACTAAGCCCTGTCCCGCATCTTGCAGGAGGTTAAGCTCTACCTCCATACTTGCATGAGGCTAAACCCTGCCTCCATATTTGTATAAAGCTAAGCTCTACCTTCATTTGCATGGGACTAAGCCTTGTCCCGCGTCTTGCATGAGGTTAAGCTCTACCTCCATACTTGCATGAGGCTAAGCCCTGCCTCCATATTTGCATAAGGCTAAGCTCTGCCTTCATATGCATGGGACTAAGCCCTATCCCGCATCTTGTATGAGGCTAAACCCTGCCTCCATATTTGCATATGGCTAAGCTCTGCCTTCATCTCCATGGGACTAAGCCCTGTCCCGCATATTGCATAAGGTTAAGATCTACCTTCATACTTGTATGAGGCTAAGCCTTGCCTCCATATATGCATAAGGATAAACTATGCGTTCATCTGCATGGGACTAAGCCATGTGCCGCATCCTGCATGAGACTAAGCTATGTCTCCATATCTGCATGAGGTTAAGCTCTACCTCCATCTGCATGAGTCTAAGCCCTACCTTCATATCCGCATAAGGCTAAGCTCTGCCTTCATTCGTATGGGACTAAGCCATGTCCCGCATTTGCATGAGACTAAGATCTGTCTCCATCTGCATGAGGCTAAGCCCTGCCTCCATATTTGCATAAGGCTAAGCTCTGCCTTCATTTGCATGGGACTAAGCCCTGCCCCGAATTTGTGTCGCGCCTCCTTTTTCGTCGCGCAGTCCGGGTTTATGACATTTGGTTGAGACAAATCGTTCCATTTGGGAAAGGGGGTAAGCAAGATTTGAAGAGTCGCCACCTAACGATTCTTAAGGTGCGTTAGGGCACCTATTCAGGGTTATTTATAGACATTGATTTGATAACCGGAGATAGGTTAAGGGCTTGAAATTATTCCAAGGGGAAGGTGTTAGGCACCCCTCAGAATCCACAACTGTGGTTCCCGTCCAAACAACATTGTGAATTTTGAGCAAGTAGCAAATAAATAATTAATGTCTACGTCAAGCAAAAGGGTTTGAAAGACCCGCAGTCGAAGCACACATGTGTCTTTAAAAGTTTTTGAAAATATTTGATAACTAAGTAAGGTTTTTGAGGAAGTTATAATCTAAACATGCATATGAGGGTAAGGGATATCCTAGGTTTGTTTATAATATGGATCACATCAATGAAATACATGGTATGACACTCCTCAAAGAGGGGCTAACGTGGTATTAACGCACCTGTCATCATATCCATATTCTACCCTTTCCCACCCCATGAAGGTAACTAAGGCGCGTGTTGGTCACGAATTCTATTGCATGCTGTTACCCGTCCCTTTCCTATCAGTCTCGGAGGATTTTGGGACTTCTATCCTAGAAGGGAGGTGCTAGGCAGACCCTCAGGTTTAAAGGAATAATACTAAGACGACATATAATAAACAAACATGACAACAGATAAGGGGAAAACATGGAAAGCAGATAAAGGCTCAAGTATTCCTCCACACACAGTACACATAAACAACATGTCTTATACACAATTAAGGTCCAGATTCAGATCCTAGGCATAGTGTCTAAGTGATAATAGCAGAGGCAGATTACATAACTCAGAGAGGAAGTCCTAATCACTTTGCCTACTGATTTAAACTTGTTGACGGTTAAGCAATATACATAAAGAAGTGGACTTTTAGCTTTTTAACAACTTTAAACTCCTAAGGCTTGCCTAGGCGTGGGACGGTGCTTCCGTAGTTACCGTGATTATTAAGGAAACTGTTTGAATTATGTTACTAAACCTGTTGTTCTAAATGTCCAAGATTCAGGAATTGTTATCAGTTATATGACTCTGTTTTTATCCACAATTAACTAGAGATGCTTAAGATGTGGATGCAATCCTAATGGCAGGATATCTAATGCACAAAATAAATGCAAAGTGACATAGATTCAAGACCTAAGAAGGATTTACTAAATGCATAAGTGTTGCAATACTTGAACATGCTTTCAGAATATGCAAAAGGGATGGAACGAGCTGCTTATTAGCGTTGTTTTTATCCTAAGGCATGGTTTCTAAGTGTACATGGCAGCGTATGACATAATGGAAAAGCACTGATTATTAGCATGTTTTTAACACAAGAATTTATAAATGATATAAGAATGCACATGCTGGAAAACAAGAGACATAGGACCTAAGAGGCATGGTTTCTAATGCATGCATGAATCCTAAACATGGTTTTTGTTGCGCAATTAAGAATATAAACCTAAGGACATGTTTTCTACCCTTTAATAGCTATAGCATGCATAATACCCATCCCTTTTCACTATCCATCCCCAAAGAGTCTTTACAATAATTATTACAAACCTATGAATATGAATTTCATACCTAAAATTAAGAAAAGAAGAAGTTAACTATAGAGAGCCTTCATAATAGGCCCAGGTTTCAGATCCTCAATGCCAAGACTTGTTTCACAACCTTTCTCATAATCCGGGTGTGTCAGAGTTCCCTAAGGATCTCAAAGGATCCCGGGCAGTGCTCACACCCAGATTTCATAGCCAAGACAGAGTAAGTGCAGTGTGGAAATACTAGCTTTTGTGTGTCAAAGTTCAGAGGGAGCTCAAGGGTCCCAAGGAAATGCTCACACAGAAGGGGCAGAACCTAAGTGGTCTAAGAATATAGTGAAAGTGCTTGATATAGTTTGACAAGATTGAGTAGGAAAACATTTTGAAAATAGACTTTTTTGAAAGATTTTGTAAAGGACTACAGCGTTATGTGACAGAACAACTTTTGAAAAAGAGAGTAGAGTAATAAGCAACAGTCCAGACATAACACCTAAAAGAGTTTCATATATAGCCAAAGAGCACATAACCAAGGTGGGTTCAGCAACATCAAACAGGGGTAATGGGGAATTGGGGACAAATAGGGCACATAGGTAAGTACATAATTTCAGGAATACTCGAGTACAGAATATGCTAGGGGGGTATCCAGGGATTAAGGAGATATCATAAACTCCAGGATTACTCAAAATTACATAACATAAGGTATGAAATGTTTTGGTAACAGAAAGATCATGCCAATAATCAAAGAAACATAAGTATGCAGAATCAATTGAGGTATACTAGAAAGGGAATAACATCTTATAAGCATGCTGAGTCTAGAGGAGGGGGTACATAATAATGCAACCAGATTAAGTACAAACTTCACAACAAGACCATAAGTAGAAACATATTAGAAATAGGATGAACTGAAGTAGCAAAAGAAACATATTGTTTTTGGTACTTAAACTAAAATCAGGACATACTAGTATAGAAGAGAGAAAACACAGAGTGAAGAACCAAAGAGTATAGTATTCAGCCTTGGTTTGCAATCGGCTGACTTAGAATAGGAGCAAGTAACCAGAGAAAAATAGAGCAGAAGAGAGTTTTTGTGTAAGAGATAGTTTTGAACAATGTGTTCTTGTCTTTGTGTTAATGAATGAATAAAGTATATATAGTTTGAAAAGCAGGCAGAGGAAATAAGGTAAGAATGATAGTTCAGTAGCAATTATAGAAATATACCTCAATTAGAATCAATTTAGTATACAGAATTTCTTTAGTTAAGGAATCACCCCAAACGGTAACAAGTAGTGGTAAAATAAGGAAAGGAATCAAGTAAAGTGTATAATTATAGAAGTAAATACAATTAGGATCCAATCAATACAAGTATTCCCCACAATTAAGGAGTCATAGTTCAAACAGATGCCACAGTAGTAGAAAAAGGAAAGATAACTAATTTGAAAGACTGCTTTCACTCGTACAAAGAGTAGTAAGGAACGGGGCATGTGATTAGGGCTAGGTACAGAACATGTTAATTAAGGAAAATATATAATTAATTGACAGCATACATAAGGTAGAAAATAATTCCGAAAATCAGTAAGAGATCCCTCGAAATCACAGGGGGTCAATTATCAAATAAGGCAAATGTCACACAAATATGCAAAAAAAAATCAGTAAAGAACCCTAAGGGAAATTCATAGAACCATAATTTTAAGGAAAATATCACAGTTCTAAAGAAATAGAGAAGATAACATTGAACCACCATAACATTATGAGAATAAGCAGGTAATAAACTAGAATCAGGATCACAAGAAGAACATTATCAAATATGAGTTAAGGTTTCATATAGAGCGTGATATAGACAGGACTAATCGAACACAGAAACCCTAACAAACAAACGTAAGTAAAAATCACAGAGTCATAGGATGTTTGCGAGGAACACACAGATCGACTAAACATAGCAACCAAGATGAACTCAAGACCCTAAAAGTTGGTTTTTCTTAACAGAATAACTCAAGTAAAGAAAAAATACTTAATAAAACGTTTAAAATGTACTGAGAATCATAGCTTAGTACCAAAAAATCAGAAGAGAAAGCATTTTGAAAGGGGTTAAGAAACCCTAGTTGAAGATGAAGCATTATTTTTTAGGGAAAATTGGAAAACCTTTAAGGAAACCAGAGAATAACTCATAACGTGCCCAGATCTATTGCAGATCTAAGAAAATCCAGGGGCTAATAGTTAGGGTTTCCCAGAGACAACCCAAAGAGAAGGAGAATGGCTTAAGAACCATTGGTTCCAGCAAGAAATGACATGATCTTACCCGGACGGCCATGGATGGCCGGAAAATGGCATGAGACAATGAGAGGTGAGTGGACCGCCTTCTGGTTCCTCTGAGGGCTTCAAGGCAGTGTTACCCGGCGTAGGAGGAGTCCTGAAGTTGGGAGAGTGGTGAGAACACCATAAAGGCCGGCAAGGCAACGATCGGTGAGAACCATGGCGGTTCTAGCAGAGAGCGTTTGAGAGAGATGAGAGGAGAGGATGGTGGACTTTAACGAGAGAATGAGAGGGGGAAATGAGGGTTTGGGGTAGGTCGTTTAGGGTTAACTAAGGTAACGGATGATCTGAGCCGTTGATCAAAATTGATCAACGGTTCAGATTAAAACACAGGTTGGGTCGGGTAGGATTTATGTGGATTGGGCCTGGGTTTGGGCTGTTTTAATTGGGTTGGGGTCTGATGTAATTAGGCTATAATTAAAATAAAGAATGGCCATTTGTTAAATACCCATTAAACTTAGGTAAATAATTAATATAAAAAAATTGATAATTATATAAAAATAAAATTAAGTCTAACTAGGTGAAATTAAAGTGATTGACTAGTATTTAAAATATCAAATGACTAATTATTGAATTAAAGTAGCATACAATGTATAATTAGGCTATAATTGCAAAGCCATTGTAATTATAGCCAAATAATGCCAAATAGGCTAAATTTGTGAAATAGTTAAATCCTAATAGGATTTAAAATGATACATTAAGCTAAGAAGTATTTTGAAATTGTTTATAATAAAATTTATGATTAATTATGGGATATAAAAGTATTGGATTAGAAATAAATTGATAAAATATGGGAAAATTATGAAAAAAATTCCCATTGTTATAAAAAGTGATTTTGAAGGTATATATGCAAAATTTAAAATAATTTGAGAAAAAAATGGGTATCAACAATTCGCATGGGACTAAGCCCTATCTCGCATCCTGCATGAGGCTAAGTTCTGCCTCCAATTTACATTCTTTCACCGAGACTAAGCGCTGTCTCTCCGAAGTTATTTACTTTGCTCTTCTTTCGGGCTAAGCTCTACCCTCAACTTCGCAAGACTAAGCCTTGTATTGTTGACATCATATTATTGCATCTCATGGGCTGAAATATCGCCAACTTGTCCAAAGGATTCATAGTCTAAAGGCATATCCTCATCGCCGGAAGACACCATGTCATGGCCTGAGGATCTGTCAAATTTGCATATCATTATTCAAAGGCGTCATGGTTTGGAGGCACCATCTTCATGGCCCGAGAGCATCATTTCATGGCCTGCGAATCCATCACTGAACAAATCATGGCCAAGGACATCATGGTCTAAGGACGTCATCCTTAACCGTCCGAAGACAACTTTCATGGTCCGAAGGGAATCTGCATCATGTTTAAAATTTCGCACAAATACATGCTCGTAGAATCTCTTTATTTGAAGGTGACTCAGTAAGCAACCTCTATCCCAGAAGGAGCAATCTTTCTCCAGTTCCTTCATATTATATCAAACCTGACCGCTCACCATAACCATTCTTTCACCATCCCAAAATCCCATGTCCGTTCTTGCGATGACTTCATCGGTATATTCCGCCGACGAATCCAGAACAACACACGGCCTGATTCCTGTAAAACCAGGGATATGTAGGCAGCTCAGAATCCGGAGTGCAGGCTAAATCTCTCAAACCATCTCGCTCGGTCAAAAATTGGTCATCATATCTTTACCCGACAACTCTTTCATCCTTTTCGGGTAAAGAGGGGCAGTTGTCGATACCCAGTTTTTCCCTACAATATTGTTTTAGATTCATATATACCTTAAAACTATGCATTAGCATCAATTGGCATTTTTTCCATAATTTCTACACTTTTAAATTAATTTGTCCCAGCATTTTGTTTTATATAAATAATTACAAAATTGCATCACAAATAATTTTAAACTATTTCTTGATTTAATATTACTATTTATAGACCTATTAAGTTCAAATTGTTTCATAAAAAGCCAGATTGGCACTTTTTGGTTACAATTGCAATAACTTTGCAATTGTAGCCCATGCATACATTATTGCATTATTTTACTAGAAAATAGTCCATTATGTTTTTAAAAATACTGAATAATTATTTTAAAACATTTCTATGCATGAAAATCATTTTTTATAATTTAATTTAATTTTATAAATTAATTTTATTCAATTATTTGGGTATTTAATAAATTGCTCCATTATTTCTCAGCCTTAACCTCTCTAACCAGCCCAAACCCTTTTTAAAATACAGCACAACCCCTTAGGCCTAAATAATTAACATGCCCGACCCATACCCTGGCCAATCCTGACCGTTGATCATTTTTTATCAACGGTCCAGATCCCCCTTACCTTAATTAAACCCTAATGACTCCCCATCCAAACCCCTATCATTTACAACCCTCTCACCCGCCGTCACCTTCTCTCTTCTCTCTCAACTCTCTCTACCTAAACCCTAGTTTTCAAGCGTCATCACCGGCTCATCCCTCCATTCTGTGATGTTTCTATGTCATCTCAGGCCTACCTTGGCCTCCTACTTACTATGGTTCTTCCGTTTCTTAGATCCTTGAGAGGATCTCAAGGAACCTGAGCATTTTTGGTTTACACCCTTTCTTCTTTGCCTGTCTCAGGCCATTTGCTCGACTATGAATAAGAGATCATTCTAATTTTTGTTACAAATCTCTGGTTTCTAGACCTACGTTCTCATCTCTGTTATGTTTGCTAAACAAACCTAGTCTATTATCGTCGATCTTCTCAGATCTGTATAGATCTGAGATGAATCGAGCAACTCTTACATGGTTTTCCCTGAAAATGTCTAGTTTTAACTGATTTTCCTATTTTTACCCAAGCTAGGGTTCATTACAAATCGTTTTCAAAGGTCTTTCTGATTTTTATGTGTTTAATCGATTATCCTTTAGTCTTCTTGACTGATTTATACAAAGGATGCTTAAACCCTAGTCGATTTATGTGGAACTCTGATTTTCTAATTTTTTGCTTCGATTATGAGTCTTTCAGTAGTACTAATCGTATTAACTCACTCTGTATTTCTAACTTACACACTTTGACTTTTTCAAATCCTTCGTTCTGTGATTTTTCCCTAATTAATCTCTATTAGGGTTTGAATCAGTTTTCCGGTTAACTTCTCTGTGTTTATGAAGTTTACTTAGTCTATTTCTATTTATGGGAGTCTACGTTTATGATATATTCTTTCCAGAAATCATTGTTACTTTGAAACTTGGCTGATTGATTTGCTATGTTAGGAATTTGTATGCCCAAGTGTTGATTGTTTCCATGTTTACGACCTTAATTAGTCATTCTTTATTACCTTATCTGATTGGCTGTATATTTACTGATTCCTTTACATGATTCTTTCCTTAATTAGACCCCTGATTATTTTATTCTGTACTCCTTTATTTGGTCTGATTTGAACCTCTTTCCTTAATTAATCCATGTCATTACCGTTTGGCTAATTGCCCTTAGTTAAGGGAGGTCTATGCTGAACCCCTTTGTATGATTGGATTCTGTGACCCCTTAATTGCTAGTTACTGATTCCTTTACCTTATTCGCTCTACTCTTGAACTGCTATATAAGCACTCTTAATGTTTTACCTCTCAACACAAACTAAGTTCAGAACACACTCACACTCAAACTCTCTTTTCTTTCTCTGTTACTCGTGATAACTACTGGTCTAGGCGGCTGAAAGCCAAGGCTAGACATTGGAACAACACCTGCTTTATATCCTGCACTTTCTTCTTTAACTGTATGTCTCTAGTTAAATTTTGAAACCGAAACTCTATGTGTTCCATTCCTGCACTATTTCATTGGCTATAAGTTCAATCTATTTCATGTTTACTGCTCTCTTAAGCATGTCTAAATTCTTCATTTGCTAAATATGTAATTAGTATGTCTAGACTTCATTTGATGGTTTGATTCTGGCCAAGCCTGATTCTGTTACTCCCTTAGATTGGTGTGATCATGATTAGTAACTTAATCCCCTAATGAACTCAACTATATGTCTAATCATGTCTAAGACACCCTTGTTTTCCACATGATTTTACTACATCTTTGCTCTATGTCTTAACTACCTATTATCATGGCTAACCTGTTAAATCTCTAATACTCCTAAGTGTCCTGTGCAGTTGTTGTCTATATGCCTCCCTTGTACCCTGTTCATGTGCCCCTTAATGTGAACCCTGTGTGTTCCCAACCCCCTTCACCCCTGTGTGAAATCTGCTTGTTAAGTGTCTATGAATCAGGGTATTCTATGAGCGATTGGTTGTTTGTTGAACTGGCTCTCTTCAGAACTGATTTCAAAACTATTGTTAGTAGTCTTCTCAAAACTGGTTTTCATTCCTAAAACCCTCTTAAACTAGTTTCCATTCTAGAAAATCTTTTCACTCCTAAAGTTATCTTAACACTGTTTTTATTAAATCTTTCAAAACTATGTCAAGCACTCTCACTTTACTCTTAGACTATTAGGTACTGCCCCTCCAGTGTGTGTACTGCCTAGGAATCCATGAGATTCATCCGAACTCTGGCACACTGGGCTGGCCCTTCCACACTGCACATAACTACCCCCCTATTTGAGAAAAGGTCTGGGTGTGAGCACTGCCCGGGATCCTTGAGGTCCTTAGGGAACTCTGACACACTTAGAAACACATTGGCTATGAGATTCTTGGCATTTGAGACTATATTGAAGGCCTGGTACTCCCAGGTTTACTTTAGGCCTGATTCGGGCTCCCTATAATGTAGATCCCATTTATTTATGTAATTTATTCAATCCTGGTATGTAATAATCCTTTGTAAATAGATATTGGGGTGATTAGTAAAAAGGGAGGGTCGTTATATGATTATGTGGTTAAACTGGGTAGAAATCATGCTTTAGGTTTTACATAATGTGGATTTGCAATAGAACTCATGTTTTAGGTTTATGTTATGCAATAGATATCATGCTTTAGGATTGCCATGCCCGTCCGCATTAAAACCATGCTAAATTTTTGCATTAGATATCTTGTCTTAGGATACTCACGTTTATTGCTTTCGCCTATTAAAAATCATGTTATGGTTCATCACTTCACTTATGATTCTGCATAAGTCACCATCACTTAGAAATCCTGCCATTAAGTTGATAATACTGCTTATCTCTATGTGCATTAGAAAGCATGCCTTAGGACTCTGTATGTATCTTCTTTAGATCATATCTACATCTCCTAAATAAACAATCGTCTATAAAAAGGTTAAAAACAGCCCCACACATAGGTATCATATTCTAGTATAAATATGCATGAAGTCAACTGTTATAATATTTGTCACTTAGATCAGCATGCATATAGGAGGGAATAACTTCAAGTTGTTTTAATTAGTTCCCAGAAGCCTAGGCAAGCCTTAGGTAATTAATGTTCTTATAAAAGCTGCGAAATGGTGCTCTATTTATTTATAAACTGCTCAGGTTTAACAGGTTTTAAAATCAGTTGGCAAACTGATTAGGATTCTGCCACTGCATAATCTGTGTTTGTGATGCTCACCTATATACCCTGTTCTAGGACTTTCTGAAATCCTTAAATCTGTATTTCAGACGTGCTGCTTATTTGCCTATGTATGTGGAGGTTAACATGAGTCCCCTTAATTGCTCCCCTATTTGGTAGTCCTATGTGTTATTTGTTGTCGCCTAGATTTTTGCCTTTTAAACACCTTAGGAGGGTCTAGAAATGCGTAAGTCTAGAGGTCCTAAACACCTCCAGGACCACAAGGAAGGGACGGGTAACAACACGCGTAGAGTTCGTCAATCAAACGCGCTTATATAACCGCCAGGGGGAGGGTAATGGGTACTAAGAGGATATGATGACATGTGCGCTAATGCAACGCGTAGCCCCTCTGATTGAGGAGTGATTACCGGGCATTGTACGGATATGATCCTATAGGCTAACCAACCTAGGACTTCCCTTGTTCCTTTTACATATGTGTGCTTAGACTGCTTATCTTTCAAAAGTCTTTTATTCTTTTACATGTGTGTGCTTAGACTGCTTATCTGCTAGTTGACTAATTCACAAAGTAAGTTTGACCGGGACCCACCATTGTGGACCTCGAGGGATTCCTAATACCTTCCCCTCGAATTAATTTCAAGCCCTTACCAAATCTCTGGTAATGCAAACTGGTTCTATGAGTTACTTGTAATAGGTGCCCTAACGCACCTTAACCTGTTAGGTGGCGACTCTTCAACTTCTTGTACCCCTTTCCCAAAAAGAAAACGAGTTGTCCCAACAATGTCGAAACCCCGACTATGCGAGGAAAAAGGGTTGCGACACCAACTTGGTCAACCTGTCGACAATGATCTAAACTTCATCAAACTTCCCTAAGGTCCACGGCAACCCAAATACGAAGTCCATAGTGATGTGCTCTCATTTTTACTCAGGTATAACAATCTGATGTAGTAGGCCACCTGCCCTCTGGTGCTCTTACTTGACCTGCTGTCAATTCAGCAATCTCCCCACATACTCAACTATGTCCTTTCTCATCCGTCGCTACCAATAATGTTGCCTTACGTCGTGATACATCTTTGTATCCCCTGGATGAATAGAATACCGAGAATTGTGTGCCTTCTCCAGAATCTTCTCCCTCAAGCCATCAACATTAGGAACACATAGGCAACCATAGAGCCGCTAAATACCATCATCACTGATAATAACCTCTCTGGAACCACCATGTAGTACTGTCTCTCTGAGAACCAATAAATATTCATATCATATTCAAAAAAATAATTAAGTAAAAAACACGTTGATTATATCAAATTGCGTATCGTCGAATTGACGAGTCTTGATATGCTCGAATAATGAAGACCAAGCGACGACACATGCAAGAAGGGCTCTGAAACATCCCACCTCACAAGTATGTTAGCCAAAAACTGAATGTCCCAAGCCAATGTCCTCTCCTCTGCCGAAATGAATGCCAAACTACCCATACTCCCAGCCTTTGTGCTTAAGGCATCCGCAACCACATTCGCGTTGCTCGGATGATAAATGATGGTAATATCATAATCCTTTTAGTAACTCAAGCCACCTACAGTGCCTTAAGTTGAGGTCCCTCTGCTTGAACAGATTCCGCAAGATGCGATGATCGGTGTAAACCTCACAATACACCCCATAAAGATAATGCCTCCAGATCTTGAGCGCATGAACTATCGCGGCCAACTCCAAATCGTGCACGGGGTAATTCTTCTCATGGGTCTTCAGCTGACGTGAAGCATATGGAATAACTCTCCCCTCCTGCATCAATACACAACCCAGGACAACGCGTGAAGTGTCGCAATACACAGTATAAATCCGTAAACCGGAAGGCAACACCAACACCGGTGCTGAAGTCAATGCGTCTTGAGCTTCTGAAATCTCACCTCGCAATCACTGGACCATCAAAACGGGGCACCCTTTTGGGTCAATCTATTCAAAGGTGATGCAATAGATGAGAATCCCTCCACAAACCAGCGATAATAACCGGCTAACCTCAAAAACTCCTGATCTCGATCGTTGTGGTAGGATGAGGCCAACTCTGAACTGCCTCGATCTTCCTAGGATCTACCTTATTACCCTCGCCTGATACAACGTGCCCCAAGAATGCCACATAATCTAACCAAAACTTGCACTTGGAGAACTTAGCATATAGCTTCTATTCTCACAGGGTCTGAAGCACCACTCTCAAGTGCTACTCGTGCTCCTCCATGCTACGCGAGTAGATAAATATGTCATCAATGAAGACAATGACAAGTTATCATATATATGGCCAGAATACCCGGTTCATCAAATCCATAAACACCGTCGAGGCGTTAGTCAAGTCGAAGGACATCACTAGAAACTCATAGTGGCCATATCTAGTCTGGAAAGCCATCTTCAGAACATCCGATTACGAATCTTCAACTGATGATACCCCGATCTTAATCAATCTTAAAGAACACTGTGCACCCTACAACTGGTCAAACATATCATCAATACGTGGCAACGGGTACTTGTTCTTAATGGTAACTTTGTTCAACTAGCGGTAATCAATGCACATCTGCATAGTCCCATCTTTCTTCTTCACAAACAACAACGGTGCACCCCAAGGCGACACAATCGGCCTGACGAACCCCTTTGCTAACAACTCCTCAAGTTGTTCTTCCAACTTCTTCAGCTCTTTCGGAGCCATGCAGTACGGTGGAATAGAGATAGGATGGGTACCTAGAGCCAAATCAATGAATAAATCGATATCACGATCTGGTGGCATGCCTGGTAGATCAGAAGGAAACACATCGGGGAACTCCCAAACCATAGGAACTAAATCAATCACAAGAGTCTCTGCAGTCGTATCCTGAACAGCTAGATAAGACAAACAACCTTTCTCGACCATGTGTCGAGCCTTCAAGGAAGAGATAACCCGTAATGCACTGACAAACGAACCCTTCTACTCCAATCTAGGCAAAACTGGCATCACCAATGAAACAGTCTTGGCATGGAAATCAAGGACAGCATGATATGGAGACAATCAGTCCATGCCCAAGATAATCTCAAAGTCGGCCATATCGAGAAACAAAAGATTCGCTCTAGTCTCATAACCACAAAAGGTCATGATACATGACCGATAGATCCGATCCACAATAATAGAATCGCCTACTAGCGTGGACACATAAACAAGAGTACCCAAGGACTCACGAGGAACACCCAGAAAATATGCAAACAGAGATGAAAACATATGAATACGTAGACCCTGGATCAAATAGTACCGAAGCACCCCTACCGCAGAAATAATGCATGTGATCACGTCATCTAAGGCTACTGCATCTGGTCTAGCTGGAAAATCATATAACCTAGTTGGAGTTCCACCTAACTGGCCTCATGTCTAGGACGTCCGCTACCCACCTCCCCTCTGCCTTTGGGCTGCTGGACGGCTGGCGCGGTAACTATTGTTGATACCCAATTTTTTCCACATATATTTTTAAAATACATATATACCTTCAAAATAGTGCATGAGCATAATCAAGTATTTTTCTATAAATTTCTTTAATTTTGTAAAGGTTTTTAATCAATTTATTCCTAGATTTTTATTATATAAATAATTACTAATTGCATCACAAATAATTTTATATTTATTTATTATTTAATTTCATCATTTATATCCATATTAAGCTTTAAATAACTTTTGATATATTGATTATAATTATATTTTCATCCTTGGGCTAAAATTGCATATTCTGCAACAATAGCCACATATATACATAATTACATTATTTAAACAGAAAATGACTTTTTATATTTTTATAATGTTAAGTAATTATTTAAATCATTTTCATGCACAAATGATATTTTTCATTATTTATTAATTATTTACTGATTTAATTTGGTATTTAAAATCTAGCCCTTTTTCTTAATTAATTTTGTACCTATACACTACCCATTACCCCAGGCCAATACCCTAATACCAAGACCCATACCCGTTTAAAACCTGACCCAACACCTTTAAATCAGGACCATTGATTTCTAAAATCAACGGTCCACAATCATCCCACCCCTTTAACTAACCTAACCCACATAAACCCTAATCACTTCCTCCTACCCGCCGTCACCAAACACTCTCTCATCTTCCTCCCCCCTCTCTACTGAAACCTTAGCGCCACAATCCCCATCTCCCCTTTGATTCCAGCCCAGAAATGGAATCACTTGGTGATTCCTTAGCTTATCTCCCCCCCTTCTTTACCAGCTACTCATTTTTGGTGTTACCTAATTTGCTTGCCTCAAATGGCAAGTAGATTACGTGGAAATCGAACCAAGGCTGGTTCAAATCTCTAACCTAATGTTGTTTCCATCTATATTCATCAGTTTTTCTGTGTAAGTACGAATATTTTTCGTATCTCTCATCCTTTTTTATGTTATCCCGTATAAATCTGCTTATTTTTTGTTAAATATTTTATTTTCCCAATTTAGGGTTTCAAATATTCTCCAATCGAACCAGATCTGGTTCGATTCTATGAATAACCCCTGTCTATGTTCATTTTACTAAAATATTTGATTCTTTACTTCTGTTTTTATCGATTTTATGGCTTACCTAAAATTAGGGTTTCGAACCTTTTATTTTAGGGCCAGATCTGTTTGATTATGTGTTATGTGAATATGTTTCCGTCTACGTTCATCCTATAAAGCATGTGGCTCTTGACTTTTATCTCTGCTGATTTTAGGGTTTTACCTAAAATTAGGGTTTGAAATCTTTTACTGAGATTTTTACTCTTTCCTTTCTCGTATGCTATTGATATTCTCCTTATTCTGTTCGATTTACCTTGTTCTCATTATTTCTTTACCTTATTTTGCCTGGCAACTGACTGTTGATTGATTCTATAAGATACTTACCTTATTCTAAGTAGTACTTGCATGATTACTCGTTAATGGACTGAACTCTAACTTCAATTGATTCTAGATTTATTTTCTTTCCTTATTTGTGTATGTTTGATTTATTCCATTATTTTTCTGCCTAATTGAATACTATTTAAACCCTTTCCCCTTCTCCCCTTGAGGACAGACTCAAAATCTCATATTCTCACTAAAACTTAGTTCTTCTACTTTGATTCTGTGCTCATTGTTTCTGGTCTTAGCCGGCGGAAAGCCAAGGCCAAGTGATTCTTGAACTTGATTGTTGTGGTATATTTACCTGCTTTCCTACTTAACTGGTAAGCCCCCCAATCCCTTGTAATTTCATTATCCATGCTCTTATAATATGTGTTTCTCTACCAGCATGTTTAAATTCCGAATATGATTCTGCCCTCATGCTTCTATAACTTCATCTAATCCTATAGTCAGTACTGTTAATTTAGGATTAAGTTATTTTGAATAATATGAGTCCTCTTATAAGTTAGCTTAATGTCTAACTTGTTTCATGCATTGTTTGCTAATCATGCACCTGTTCTGAACTTAGTATCCTTATGATACCATTAGCATGAAATTGGTCCATCAATCCTAACTTTGCAAATCTTAATTCATGTGGTTTGCCAACCCAACCGTTTTGCCTAATTGCTTCTGTGATTAATAATTGTTGTCCTAAATATCAGTGTACTCACTTAATACAATTAGGTCTCTTTTCTAAATTCACCTATGTGAAATTGTGATTGTCTTGCTAAAAAAATGCAATCCTGTGTTCTGAACTTTGCTTCTAATGAAATCAAAATGTTTTGAAATCTTCCCATACTTCCTTTTATATGATGATTTTTAAAACCTCCACTATTAGTCCCTTAGGTTCTCAATCACCCCACTGTGAACACTGCTCAGGATCCACATGAGACTCCTGTGAACTCTGACACACTGGGAATTGGTTCCCAATCTCTTATGAGCTATCTTCTGAATATGTGGTTCTGGTGTGAGAATTGCCCTGGGTCCCTGAAGCCCTTGGGAACTTTGACACACTGGAAACCTGGTTCTAATATACTATGGGTGTATCATTATGTTGCGCCTCAAAGTTGTTATGGTTGGAAGGTCTGGTCCCCAGGTTTATTTGGGCCTAATGAAGGCTCCCTATAGTATCTCATTACTGTTATGTAATACATTTGCTATTCTGGTCTGTAATAACGTTGTAATAAACATATTCTGGGGATATTTAGTAAAGTTGGGGGGGGGGGGGG
>ML261874.1:50031-74073 GCA_005239495.1 Nicotiana undulata
TTTTTTTAGCAAATCCACTAGGCAGGGCCTAGGGCTAATTTTTATTTATAAAACAAGGTCTCAAAACAAAAGTAGTATGTTGCCTTACTAGGTATAAGGCTGCTCAATAATGAAACTACATATAACCTATTGCCAATCTTGAGTGTGTGAGGCTCAAACTTGGCAGTACACAATGATAAACTAGGTAAATTAGCATTGATACATACTCTGAATCCTAGTCTAGTAATAAGTAGTATAAAGCTAGCTATTGTTGCAATTCCTTCTTGATTCCATTTGATGTTGCTCCATGTACACTTTCCAGCCCATATATCGTGAAATGATGGGTGATATTTGGCTACATAGGACCAAAAAATCACTCCTAAAGCTCCTGAGTTTCCTGCATTTGCCACGCCTCTTTGAACTTACCAAGGCAGTGTTGTGGCCTTCTTTCCTGTGTGTCATGACCTTGTTCACCTTCAGTCCCTTGGCCCAAATGATGCCCGTTATGCCTAGTGTTGAGTATGATATCTTCATTTTGAGATATACCAATGAGGTCCCACGCAAATACCTTTCTGCAGCTGCTCCCTTGTCTTGTTGTCCTTGTGATCCTGTCCTCTTTGCTACTCTTTTTGTGTGTCTGTCGTCTATGATTTGAGTCCCACTATGCTTGGTCATCACTGTGATGTATTAGTTAAGGAATGCACAGAGTATAGGTTCCCAAATACACTCCTTGTTCCTGTTTTTGACACCCAATGTGACCACCTTAGGATGAGCCTGAACTTGGACCATTTAGGCAGCGAGATTATGCCCAGTAATTTGCCCAGTTTCTCTTGCTCCCTTTTGATGGTTGATTGTTGTTTATAATCCATTAGGACATAGGTGTGTGTCTCCTCTAATCTCAGCCTCCACCTCCAGGTTTTGGCAATAATATTCACACATATAGTCCTCCTATTACTCCAAGCTCCTATACTTGTGCATATCATTGATTCACTTCCAGTGGAATGAGCACCTAGTGCTAATACCACCAGCTGAAAGATCCTCAATAGATATGGCATAGGTACAGTAACGTTTCTTGCAAAACAAAAAACCATGTTAGTCCAAAAACAGAACATTATGATCTCCCCCCTAAGGGCTTGATCATAGTATTCACTGATCGAATTCCCTTTCATCCTCCTATTTGAAACTGCCTCTCCTCTCTTCCTCAACTCCTTGCGACTTTTACTCTTAGGTAGGGACATTGAAATTTATCATTATTCACAATCCTTCTCCCATGAACATCTAAATCCCAGAAACTGTGACACATGATATCCCCATAGTCTAAGGCATAGTTCGCCAAATGATCGGCTAAACTGTTACCTTCTCTAAGAGTATGTGACACAATTACATTGCACCTTTTCATCAGCTCCTTTATCTCCTCCACCTCAATAGCAATAGACCATGGCACACCCCATTCACCTTCCAGTACCTTCTTGATCATCATGGAGTCAGTGTGAAGGTCGATGAGGATAAAGTCATGATGCACACAGTATTTGAGAGCCTCTAGTACTGCTTTAGCTTCTGCTTCTGAATTTGTCCCAACCTGCACCTCTCTTCCATACCCATACTCCACATCTCCTTCTTCATTCCTTAAGACAACACCAATAGAACTCATTCCTGGATTGCCTCTACAAGCCCCATCAGTGTTCACCTTTATCCAACCTGGGCTGGGGAATTCCCATAGGACCTTGGTATACTTCAGAGTGGGAAAGTATGACTCCATCATAGACAACAACTCTGGCCATTTGTGTGGTACATTTTGGAGCCCTGGCTTTATGAACTTGACTAAGTGCTGCATAGTAGTTGACACCTGATAAATAACTCTACTTACAGTCACTGACTCACCATGTTTGTAGTTGTTCCTTCGTTTCCACAGCTCCCAAATAATCACAGCTAGTAATGCTTGTAATATAGGCTTCAGTCTTGGTAATACTTCTGCAGTCCATCATTTGATCACAGCTTGATGAAGTGTGATCCCTTGCAAATTAATTCCTGCATGAGACAAGAAATATTTCCACACCTTAACTGCAGCATAAGATGTGAAAAAAGTATGTTGCATAGTCTCCTCCTTAGGTTCAGCACATCACCAACATTTTGAGGCCATCAAATATCCTAATCTCCTGAAAAAATCATCCAACGGCAGCTTGTTTTTCCACACTTTCCATATGAAGAATGCAATTTTGAATGGCAACCCCTTCACCTATATCATCCTATATGCATTTGCAGGTTCATTTCTTCTCCTCAAATACTCCCATGCAGATTTTACACTAAATTCCCCTCTAGCTTCCAGCATCCACTGTGGTTTGTCAAGCACATTGTGAACCACTGGAGGTCTACAATTCTGCAGGATATGATCAGCAATGTCCTCTGGCAAGATCTCCGTGATTCTTTCCTCATCCAATTGATCCCCATACACCACATCATACAAGTTTTACACTGATTCATCACAGAAGAAGTCAGGTGGTGTGACAAAATACAGGGCACCCAAACAAGTCCAATTGTCAAACCAGAAAAGAGAAGACCCCATCTTAGGCTGCCATAGTATTTGGTGGTCCATCTGATCCCTACACTCCAGCATCTTCCTCCAAACATGGGATCCACGTCTCCAAGGAACAATTATAGGATTCAACTTCTTGCAATACTTCTGACTCATGAATGAACTCCATAGGCTAGGTTTTGTTCTAAAGTTCCACCATAACTTACTAGATAATGCTTTAGAGAAAGCATGCAGTGATCTAAACCCCACTCCTCCTTCCTCACAAGGTAAACACATTGTATTCCAAGAGGCACAGTGTCATGCTTATAGGGTTTCAGCTATGCGGTTAATTATGTTCATTTGGTAAAAATTGTATGAGTTCTCTATTGTGCTTAGAAATCCTGTCTATAGGACCTCCGTTGATGGTATTAATTTTGAGTTCTATATTTGCATATTAGAAATCCTTCCTATATGGTTGACATTAAAATTGCATATTAGAAACCCTGCCTATAGGACACATTAACTTGTTCATTAAACATGCATTAGAAATCCTGTCTATATGATGCATTAACCTGTTCAATAAGTATGCATTAGAAATCCTGCCTATAGGATCTCAATGTTTGTCCCATGTGTTTTTCTGGCAATATGTACAATTTACTCCTATTTTACTGCTCATTATGTATCATGTCTATAGGATTAAATTAATTCAATAATAGATACCATGCCTATAGAACTAAAACCAAGTTTCAAACCTAGAAATCATGCCTATAGGACTAAAACCAAGTTTCAAACCTAGAAATCATGCCTATAGGACTTAAGTCAGTATAGTAATTAGAAAGCATGCTTATAGGATTAAAAGGGGAAATAAAACATGTATCTATAAAGTTAAAATCAGTGCTACACCTAGAAATCATGTCTATAGGTCTGTAACCATCAAACCTGTAGAAATCATGCCGATTGAATTCTATTAATTGAGTCTGAATTCAATCGCCACTGTCAATCACTTAGGCAACACACCTGTAAGACGTAGTGATAATTCTGAATTTATAATTGTGATGTATTATTGTCCGAAGTGTCCTGATTATACTAAATAAAATCAGTAGGAAAACAACAGGTCTTAACACTCGCCTTAATAAAACTGCCTCTACACTCTGTTTTCTCACATAGATATCATGCCTACAGGATTTTAAGGTTAATAAAGTTTGCTGATTCGATTGCGTGCATTTGTTGTTTTATGTGTGGAGGTCAATATGAGCCTATATTTGATCATTATCTGAAAGTCTTAATTGATTTTGCTTGTCGCCTAGAATTTACATTTTTGAGCAACATAGGCTGAGTGTAGAACTATCCCAAATAGAGGTCCTAATACCTCCAGGGCCATATGTAAGGGACATGTAGTGCACGCATAGGGAACGAACTAAAATCAACTAGAACGCTTAAGTAACAACTTAAAGATAGTAATCGGGTAGTAAGGAGATGATAGTCCGTGCCTAAATACTATGAGTAATGCCCCAACTTGAGGGAGTTACAAAGTATTGCACGGGGTGAACCTATAGGCTAAAAAACTTAGGACCCCCTCCCTTATTCTTGTTTTAAAATAAATTGAGTATTTTATTTGTCCAAATTGCTTTCTTCCCCTTAGACTAATTCTCTTAGTTTAAGTTCGGTCGGGACCTACCATTGTGGACCTCGAGGGGTTCCTAACACCTTCCCCTCAAGGTAATTTGAGCCCTTACCCGATCTCTGGTGATGTAAACTGGTTATATGAGTTATTTTCTCTAGGTTCCCTAACACACCTTAATCCGTTAGGTGGCGACTCTCTCAATTCCAATTCCTTACCCTCTCAAAAGGAGTTGTCCCAAAATCTCGAAACCCGATTTCGCAAGGAAAATGGGACGCGACAACTATAGGCTGATGACTTTGTTGCACTGCCTTGCCCAGAAGTCTGGGACAAAACTTCTTCATGTGTCCAAGATCCTCGCATTCGAAACAACCCCTAAGAACGGTGGACTGACCTAAAGTCTGACCCTGATGGCCTACCCACTGGAGGACCCTAAATTGCTGGTAAACGGTAGGATCTATCTTTAATAGTGCTGAAATTGAGCCGCATTGGAGCACCCCGAGAAGGAGGTGGTACTAGATATGTGGGCATTCTAGACTAACCCCTCACGAGTTGACCTCTTCCCCCAGAAGGACACCATTATACCCTCCAGAATATCGAAATCGCTTGTCCCGCAACGTCTGCTCTCGGCCCTGGTGACAAACACCTTTGATCCTCTAAGCTATCTCCACAACCAGCTCGTAAGAAGTCCCCGTTCAACCTCTCGGGACATAGTTTCCTGGATATCAGAGTGGAAATCCATAACAAACCTCCGCACTCTCTCTGCATCGATGGGGAGTATCATAAGTACATGGAGAGAAAACTCAGAGAATCTCGTCTCATAGTCAGTCACAGACATCTGACCCTGCTGGAGCTGCTCGAACTGAAATCGCAACTATTCCCTCTGAGAGGGTGGAATATATCTATCCAAAAAGAGACTTGTGAACTGGTCCCAAGTCAAGGGAGGAGAACCTGGTGGTCTGCCGATATGATAGGACTGCCACCATCTACGAGCCATGCCCTCCAACTAACAGGTGGTAAAGTCCACCCCATGGGACTCCAATATCCTCATGTTGTGCAGTATGTCCCTGTAACGATTAATAAAGTCCTGGGGGTCCTCATGTCGCTCACCTCCAAAAGCAAGAGGATGTAGCCTGGCCCATCTATCTAATAGCTTTTGTGGCTCACCAGCGGCAGCTGGTCTGGGCTCTAGTATAGCCGCTGCAACTGACTGAGCTCCGCCCATGGGTAGTGTGACCAAGGTCTGAAACGACAGTCGCATGCCCTGGATCCTGATCGGTAGGTGTCTATGATCCCCCTCCCGCCTGAGAAGTGGCTGCGTCTACTGGAAATAAACTAGCATGTGTCATATAATCCATGAACTGCAGCATACGACCCATGACCTCCTGGAATCCTAATGGGGACATGAAATCCACTAGGTCGGCTCTACTACAGGCACCTTTCCCTGCTTATCAATAACATGATCCTCCACTAGATCCACTAGTGGCACAACTGGAGCAACTCTAGGACTCCCTCGTCCTTTACCGCGAGCTGGAGCCCTCCCTCGGCTTCTTCCTCGGCCTCTACAACAGGGGGCAGCTCTTTCACGGTCAGATACATCTGTCGCACGTGTTCTCACCATCTATGAAGTAATAAGAGAAAGATACTTAGCACAAGATCAACTGCAAGATATGAGATGAATAAAGAGTATTTTCCTGACACCCTATAGCCTCTCGAACAGAAGTACAGACGTCTCTGCACCGATCCGCAAGACTCTATGAGGCTTGATCATGACTTTTGGGACCTAAGCGAACCTAGTTCTTTGATACCATGTTGTCATGACTCAATTTACCCCATAAACCATGATGGTGCCCAACGTCACTGCTAGGCAAGCCAACGGTGAACTAGTCATGTATTTATTCCTTTTTGATAATTTCAAAGTAGTTGATTTGTTTATTAAATAGGTGAGAAGTGGAAAATTATATTAAAGTAAAGCGTAAGATAATGAAAGACTAAACACGGTGAAATAAATGCTCAAAAATAAGTGTCTACTAGCATGTTCCCAAAACCCGGTGTCACAAGTGTGCGAGCAACTAGCAGAATATACAAACACCTATGTTATTGTCTGAAATAAGATAGAAAGAAAGTAAATACAAAAGAGAGACTGAGGGTGCTGCAGAACGGCCTTAGAGACCACCTCACCACGATGCATTGGGTTAACGGGGGTGCGCACCTGAATGACTGTCAGATGCACTTGCCTTTGATCCTGCATGATTAGTGCAGAAGCGTAGCATGAGTACATAAACAACATGTACCCAGTAAGTATCCAGTCTAACCTCAAAGAAGTAATGATAAGGGATCGACATCGACACTTACTATGGGCTAACAATTTAAAATACATAAATTCTAAATAGGCAGGGAGTAAGTGAATGAAAATAATAACACAATAGCAAGTAGTGAGTAAATGATTCTTCAACTGATAATAAATTTAAGAGTCTCCAATTGTCACCTACTAACTTCCAAAATTTCGGTCATTAAATAAATTATAACCTGTCAAGCCATAAAATAACATCAAGTGTAATCGGCCTCCGAGTATTATCACGCACGATTTATGCCGAGGTCGTACGACTCGATCTAAAATAATGTGTGCACTGTCGAGGATCACACAACACGAACCATAGATCAATCTATTATACCGCCGAGGCGAACGACCTGCTCCCATGAGAGTAGAAAAGTTTACCTCGCTCGCGAAAGTACTTGCGATGCGGGAGGACATGGATTTCTCAGAGTTATTATGTACTCCTCAATTATTCCGGGAAAGAGAAATTTAAATAATTTTTTTTGCAACTTTATAATCCCTAGTCCCAGCTCTATTCATGACAATTAATATGCATAATAAACACAATTGTACAATTAAAGCATGATGTGGATCTAAGACTACCCGAACATATCATGGAATATAGCTACGCACGCACTCTCGTCACCTCGTGCGTACGTAGCTCCCCTCACAAGTAATACAAAATAAAGGTACACTACGAGGATGAGTTCCCTCTTACAAGGTTAGGCAAGAAGAATCACCTCGTTCTCAAGCTCACTTTCGGTCCACAAATCCTCTATAAAGCCTCAACTTGGTGCCAATCAATCTGAAACTAGCCTAATGTTATATAAATTAATCAATATGCACTCACAAATTCACAATTAAGCTAAAGACCTAGGTTTTGATAAAAATGGGATTAAATCCACATTTTTTACAAGTTATGTGTTAAGAATTTACCCAAAATACATGTATTAAACTCATCTTGTATAGAAATTACTTACCTCAATGTGCTAGGTGAAAACCACTCTCAAAGAGCTCTAAAATCGTCCAAGAAGTTAAAGAAATGAACCTAAAAGTCCTAAGTCTCGACATTAAATGAACCTCACTGCCTTCAATGGTTTCGCACTTGCGATCACACTGCCGCACTTGCGGCTCTGCTTCTGCGGAAAAATCATCGCAGGTGCGGACCATGCCCAGGTCTTCCATTATCGCTTCTGCGAGCATGCTTATGTGGCGAATGTGTCGCACCTACGAACCCAGGCTGGCTAGCACCCTTCCGCTTATGCGATCAACTTCCTCGCACCTGCGCGTTCGCAGGTGTGGTTCCTGCTCAGCTTTTGCGACCACTGGCCAGTCCATAATAGACCGCTTCTGCAGTTTGGCTCACTTTTGCGAGCTCGAACCAACTCCAGATTCTTCACAGGTGCGATTTCACCGGAACCCCTTGCTGCTTCATCCCTCCTTCCAAGTTCAACCATGTTCTACACATCGTCTGAATAACACCCGAGGCCCCAAGGCCTCGTCCAAACATACCAACAAGTTTTTTTATCATATGACGGACTCGCTCGAACCCACAGGACGCGTAAAACAAAATCAAAACTAAGAATCAATCCCCAAATCAAATCAACTTATAGACTTCAAGTTCTTCCAACTTACTTTGAATGCGCCGAAACACACCTAAACTACTCGGAATGACACCAAATTTTGCATGCAAGTGAAAAATCACCTCACGAATTTATTCCCAGTCTCGGAATTTCAAACGGACCTCTAGAAAACCAAAACCTACTTCAAACCAAATGTAAAGAACTTGAAAACCTTCAATGTGCCAACTTTTAACATTATGCGCTGAAATGCTCCCGGTTTATTCGAAACCCGATCCTAACATACGGCCAAGTCCAAAATCATCATACAAACCTACTGGAACCATCAAATCCCGGTTCCGAGGTCGTTTACTCAAAATGTTGACTCAAGTCAAACTTAACCTATTTATGCCACTATTAAGGAACTATGTGTTCTGATTTCAACCCAAACCCTTCCAAACCCAAACTAACCATCTTCGGAAGTCATAAAACAGTAAAATCACATATGGGAATCTAGAAAGAAAAATGATCGGTCGGGTCAATACATAAGATGTGGCTCAAAGAGCGGCTGAATAATATTAGACTAAGTACTTAATGCATAAACTCAGTGAGTGGCCTTTATTTTACATAACTTGCATGCATTTATGATTCATGGTTACCATAATTTACTCCCCCGGTGGCTTGTCTTCATTATTGTCTTCATTTGCAATAGTATATTCATATCTCTTACGTTATGATTTAGATTTACTTAATCTTCTTAGTTTTACATATTCAATACATTTTTTGTACTGACACCCTTTTTCTATTTTTGGGTGTTGTGTTCATGCCCATAAGTGCAGATAAACCCGGTGACGTCCTTGTTGGGATTAAAGATTAGTGAATTGGATATGGAGGGAAGAGAGTGAAGGGAAAATGAGTTCCCTTTTTCTTTGGAAAGAGCAAGTGTCGCATTGGTGGTGGAAAGAAAAATAAATGTGTGTATATTGAGAAAGAACTTCACTTGGTTGGAAAGAAAGTAAGCCTCACATCGTAGCTGTCGTCATCGCCGCTCGCTCGGCTCAACCTCAACTTCAACTTCGTTTTTGGCTTCGGATTCGGATTTGGATTCGATCAAAGATCGATTGATTGACTAATCTTTTTGGACAAAGTTTCTTTCAATTATTTATTTAATTAACGAAAAGTCAACCCGGAATAGCCCAGGACCCGTGACGCGACCCCGTCTGTTTCTTTCCAAGATTATTTTTAAGTAATTTCCCGAAATGTTTAAATGGGAAACATTCCCACCTGTTACAACATCCATGGTTGTTTCTTAAAGGTTGCAAAATTTTCAAAAACAGTGCTAGAAAATGGCGATAAATATGCCTTGATCTCAGAATCTATCCTTACAAAACTTTCTAATATTCTTCTTCTTCTTCTTTTTTTTCTTCTTCTGCACCAAAATTTTTAATTGTTTTACAACCATTAAGTGGTTCGAAGTTCAACCGTGTTTTTGGTACCCATACACTAGTAAGTTAAGTCATTATATCTTGGGAGGATAATATTCCAAAACCTCGGGTACTTGAGGGGAATAATTTCCTTAAAGGACACATTGTGCATTCAGTGGGCTTGATTTTATTCTGAAATATACTTTCATATTCTATTTCTGATTATTTAAGTTTCATATACTATCATTTTGACTAACAATATTAAGGAAATTATAATATCTTGTAATCTATATTCTGCTTTGGAGATTAAAACCTTTGTGGTTTTCTACTCCGTCTGAATTTTGTTTTTCTAATTTGAAGATATAAAAACTTCATCGGAGTATTAGAATTCAGAAATGATTTGAAGAACATAAAAACTTCAACAATATATACAAAACTTTGATTTTTGTTTATTAAACAAACTATTTATCACTAATTGCAGTACTGCTTACTGTTATAATTTATGCCATTAATTGAATTCTTATGTTATGGACAGTGAGAAATGGAAATTGATAATGGGAATTCTTTTGCGACTGTTGCGGCAATGACAATAGCCTTGTCAAGGTGAACTGTGTTACCACTGGCCAAAAAATCGGGAAAATTTTCTGGAGCCAACTTCAAAGAATGGAAGCAAAGGGTGTTCTTTTGGCTTACCACACTTGGTATGTAGAAGTTCACCAGTGAATACCCTTTACTGTTTGCCGCTGACATGCCAAGGAATGAGAAGTTTATGATTGTTGAGGTGTGGAAACATGCAAATTTTGTTTGCAAATGCTACATCCTAAGTGCTTTGGAGGATGACTTGTTCAATGTCTATAGTGCTATGAATACTTTGAAAGAATTATGAGACGCACTTGAGAAAAAGTACAAGACTGAAGATTCATGCTTGCAAAAGTTTGTAGTTGCCAAGTTTCTAGACTATAAAATGATAGACAATAAAACCATCGAAACCAAGTTCAAGAGCTTCAACTTATTTTTCACGATCTTATTGCTAAAGGTATGGAAGTGATTGAAGCATTTCAAGTGGCTGCAATGATTGAAAAGTTGCCTCCTTCATGGCGAGATTTCAAAAACTATCTAAAGCACAAAAAATAAATGAAGTTGGAAGATCTTGTGATTTGTCTCAAGATTGAGAAAGATAACAAAACATCCGAGAAGAAGTCTCATGAAAATTCAACGATTATGGGAGGTAACATCATTGAGGAGATTGCTCCAAAAAGTAAGAAGAGGAAGAGGTCTTCTGGACAAACTAAGGAGCAGAACAAGAACATTTTCAAGGGCAACTGCTACAATTGTAGAAAAGCTTGTCGCAAAGCCCTGATTGTCGTCTCCCGAAAAAGGACAAGAAAAAGGGACATGCCAACATAGTGGAGATAAATGATGGCATTGATGATTTGTGTGCAATGCTTTCTGAATGAAACTTAGTTGGAAATCCGAAGGAGTGGTGGATTGACTCTAGATCCACTCGACATGTTTGTGCTGTCAAAGAAGCATTTGCGACTTACTCTACTGTTGGTCTCGAAGAAGATCTTTCCATGGGAAATACTGCAACAACCAAGATTGAGGGTTATGGGAAGATATTCCTGAAGATGACTTCCGGCAAGGTGTTAACGCTCAACAACGTTCTTCACGTTCCTACTATTAGGAAAATGTTAGTTTCAACTTCTTTACTTGTTAAGTATAGATTCAAATGTGTATTTTTATCTGACAAAGTTGTTGTAAGTAAGAATTATATGTATGCTGGAAAAGGCTAACTCACATAGGGCCTTTTCATACTCAATGTAATGGTTGTTGACAATATTAATAAAATTTCAGCTTCTTCTTATTTATTGGAGTCAAATAATTTATGGCATATTCGTTTAGAACATGTCAATTACAAAACCTTGTGGAAGCTAATTAATTTAGAAGTATTGCCAAAATTCGAGTGTAGTAAATAAAAATGTCAAATATGTGTTGAATCTAAGTTTGTAAAACATCCCTATAAGTATGTTGAAAGAAATTCAAATCCTTTAAACTTAATTCATACTGACATTTGTGATATGAAGTCAACACCATCTAATGGTGCGAAAAAGTATTTTATAACTTTTCTTGACGATTGTACTCGATATTATTATGTTTATTTGCATAATAGTAAGGATGAAGCAATTGAAGCATTTAGATAATACAATAATAAAGCGGAGAATCAATTGAATACAAATATTAAAATGATTAGAAGTGATAGGGGTGGGGAATACGAATCTCCATTTGCATAAATAAGTTCGGAATATGGAATTATCCATCAAACTATTGCTCCCTACACACCTCAATCCAATGGAATTGCGGAAAGAAAAAACCGGATATTAAAGGAAATGATGAGTTCCTTATTAATAAGTTCCGGCTTACCGCATAATTTTAGGGGGGAATCTATCCTTACATCATACTGAATACTCAACAGAGTACCCCATAGCATAACATAATCTATTCCATATGAAAATTGGAAAGGAAGAAAACCCAACTGAAATATTTCAAAGTGTAGGGGTGTTTAGCAAAGGTACAAGTACCTTTATCCAAAAAGGTAAAGATCGGACAAAAAACTGTGGAATGTGTTTTTATTGGATATGCTACAAACACTAAAGCATGTCGGTTTTATCGAGTTTGCGGGACAGTTCTCTCATTGGAGTCATTTTCCATTTTTGGGTGCATTAGATTTGTTTCTTAATGGTGCACAGTTTGTGACTTTATGTTGTATTGGTGTGGCTTGTCACTAGAATGGTTGTGTTTGATGAGATGAGTTCATTGGACCTAGAATGGATAATATCGATTTTGATTACAATTTGTATGGAAATTGGAGGTCGAGTTCGGACTTGGCTTAGGTTGTTGTCGGACGAGAGAGGGCTCCATGACTTGTTGATCTGATGAGTGGTTATGAGTTTCTGTGCATTTTTTTCATCATCAAAAATGTACAAAGGTTGTATAGCGAGGTTTTTTTGTTTTGATATGAGGTTTGTTACCGGTATCGTGTGTGTTTTGAGCAGCTACTATGGTCAAAACTTATTGCTGTGAGCATCTGAGTTATGTGGTATATTACATGATTACATCTTGGGTTAGGGATATGGCTTGATATATCCAGTTCAAACATACACAGTGCGTAGGTGCGAGATTCGGGTCTTGTATGGAATTTTGGATGTTGAAAATTGGGTTCCAAGGTATATGGGCAAAGGGTGAATTAAGGATATTCAGTTAGGTTGTGTTGTCAGGCTTATATGGGTTAGGGTGATGTGGGATCACCCCCGAGTATGTGTATCATACTATCGTAAGATGGCACTGTGATTTGATGGCTTTGGAACGACTCCTGGCACGTTCGAGGACGAACGTATGTTTACGTGGGGGAGAATGTAACGACTCAACCGGTAGTTTTGAGTATTTTCATTCCATTGAGCTATTTGAAGTCTTGAGAAGCATCGTATGATGTATTATGACTTGTGTGAATCGTCGATTTTGGTTTTCAGGTTATTCGGCGGTGATTTGGAGGAATGAAATTGATGATTGAAGCATTAAAGTTGGAAGAGTTGATTGAGTTTGACTTTTTAGAATTTGACCTCAGATTGGAGTTTTGATGGTTCCATTAGGTATGGATGGTGATTTTAGACTACAATGTGTGCCCGAATTTGCATTTGGATATTTCAAGAAGGTTTTGGTGCTAATCGGTGGAAGTTGGAATTTGACAATTTAGAAAGTTCATAAGTTTGACGGGGAGTTAACTTAGATGATATCGGTGTGATGACCTAAACGGTTCATCTTATGTAAATTTAATTA
The DNA here is from genome assembly GCA_005239495.1 of Nicotiana undulata. Lineage (NCBI taxonomy): Eukaryota > Viridiplantae > Streptophyta > Magnoliopsida > Solanales > Solanaceae > Nicotiana > Nicotiana undulata. Next base: position 63,278 of record ML261874.1, read on the forward strand.
TGACTGTGTTCCGAGGCCCCGAAAGCCTCTGTTAATCTCACCTCGATGTGCGTGCTCATCCGGGGCGCGTGGCCAGGAAGCTTTTATGTGAAAACTTGATAAAGAGTTGAATTTATGATAATTAATTGAATAAAGTTGACTTTGGTCAACATTTTTGGTAAACGGACCCGGATCCGTGATCTGAAGGTCCCGGGAGGTCCTTAGAAAAATATGGGACTTGGGCGTATGCCCGAAATCGAATTCCGAGGACCCAAGTCCGAGAAATGAATTTTTAAAGAAAATTATTTTCTGAAAATAATAAAGGCTTATGAAAATGAACCTTGATGTGAAACTTGTGCTGCCGGGACCGTGTTATGGTTCCAGAGCCCGGAACAGGTTCAATATGTGTTAATTAAGTTGTGTGTGAAATTTGGTAAGAAACGGACTTGATTTGACGGGTTTCAGATCAAAATAGGAAAATTTAGAGTTAATGAAGTTTTGAGGATTTTCATAGAATTTGAAATTTGGTTTGGAATGTGATTTTATGTTACCGAGGTCCGAATGTCATTCCGAGATCGGGAATAGTTCCGTTATGTCATTTATGACTTGTCTGCGAAATTTGAAGTCATTCCGAGTAGTATAGACCCGTTCGGCGCAATGAAGTGAATTCTAGAATTCTTAAGTTCTTAAGTTGATTCAATTTTGTTTTGGGGTTGAATTTTGAGTTTCGTTGTTATTTTTCATGTTTCGGAAGTTCGAGCGTGTCCAAATCATGAATACAGACTTGTTGGTGTCTTTGAACGGGGTCCCGAGGGGCTCGGGTGAGTTTCGGACCCCTCGGAGTTAATTCCAAAACACCAGAATTTTTCTGTCTGGTTTTCTTCAGTGCGTTTGCAGGCAATCTGCTGCGATCGCACAAGGGGTTAGACCTGGGGTGGGAGAATGACCTGTGCAATCGCACAGGTCTATCCGCAATCGCACAGGGTATGCCTGACTGGGCTCTTTTTTTGTTCTCCGTGATCGCAGCCCTCACTCCCGTGATCGCACAAAGCTGCCTACCCCCCCCCGCCCCTGCTGCTACTCTCTGCGATCGCCAGCCTTCAGCTGCGATCGCACTTTGCTTCTGGAGGGCCCTGGGCAATTTCCCTGTGCGAACACACTGGCCCAGGTGCGATCGCATAGTACTAGCAGCTGGGCAGTGTATTTTTAATACGGGACCCAGCCCATTTTTCCTCCATTTTCATCTTCCTCCTCAAGGTTTTGAGAGAATTTCAAGAGGGTGTTCCACCATTGTCATCAAGGTAAGTTAATTCCTTAGTTTTCATGATTTTAACATCAATTCCTAATGAAATTCCCTTCTAATTATCCTAAATATTCATAGAAATTGATAGAAATTTAGGGATTTTGGGAAATTATGAATTACTCATTTTTTCCATGAATTCTAGCAAGGACTTGCATAATTATGATCCTTAGACTCCGGGTAATTGATTCCTTCAAGACATTTCGAAATCCGAACGTATGGGCCCGGGGTCGAAATTCCAAAAACCTTCAAGAATGCTTAATTTTAGGATTCCTTGTTAATTCTCCTTCTTTGAACTGAAATTGAATCAATTATACCATGTTTGTCTAGTTGTGAGCCGTCGAGAGTAGATTTCGGAGATTCGGGCGCATACTTGATCTGAGAGGTGATATCGTCACGAGGTGAGTCTCCTTTCTAACCTTGTAAGAGGGAATTGTCCCCATAGGTGATGTATATGCTATGTGTAAATTGTTTGGGGGGCTACGTACGCGCCAAGTGACGAGAGTCTGTACGTAGCGGCTATTATCGTTATGTCCGGGTAGTTAGGCCCACATCATGCCTTATATGCTTCCTCGTAATGCCTTATAGGCTTCCTTGAAATGCTTTATATGATTCATTGTGACGCCATATGTACTATGAGATTATGTTTTGTATAGTATTGTTCCTCTAAGGCTTTATGGATAGTTGTTGAAAGGAAAGGAATTGGTTATGGAAGTAAGTAATTGTGATATATATATGGGATCGGGCCATACGCCACGGCAGAGTTGAAAAGTGTTTGAAATATATATATGGGATTGGGTCGTACGCCACGACAGTGTTGAGAAATACTTGAAATACATATGGGATCGGGTCGTACGCCGCGGCGAGTTTAGAAGGTACCTTATGGGAGCGGGCCGTATGCCACGGCGGATCTAAGATTTGGTGATTATGGTTTCGTTTCGGTGGTCTTACCCTTGAAAGTGCATTATTGTTTAATTCAGTAGTTGTTTGGATTTCTGCTCTTGACATGTACTTGTTGCTTATTTCCTGACATGCCTACTGTATTCCCTTATTTTCTATCATATGTTACTACTGTTGGACCTTAGTGAGTATCGAGTCGACCTCTCGTCACTACTTCTTCGAGATTAGGCGGGATACTCACTGGGTACATATTTATTTAATATGTACTCATACTGCACTGTTGTACTTAACTGTACAGGTTCTGAGGCCGGTGCTTCTGGTCATTGTACCGGAGATAGATCCTGAGCTTGTGGATTGACTTCACGGTGAGCTGCTTCCTCTGGCGATTCCCAGCAGCATCATGGAGTTTTCACTTACTTTTGTTATTTTCCCGGTCTATTTCATCCAGACTGTGGATTTGTATATTTATTACTTTCCTTTGTATATTCTGTTAGTATGCCCATGACACTCGTGACACTAATTCCTGGCACACACGTGGTGTATATTTTGGGAGTTGGGGTTGTATATGCATATATATGTCGTATTTTGAACATGTAGTGTTATGCTTTTATTTCCATGCCAAGCTATCATTATGGTTAACTGTTTAAAATTTGTAATTATTGACTTGTTTAATCAAATGGGAAGGGTAACACTTAGTGTAAATTAAATTATATTGGCTTGCCTAACCCCGTCGGTGAGCTCCATCACGACCTGGATTAGGATTCTGGGTCGTTACAACGTGGTATCAGAGCCCGATTTTACGTAAGTCTCACGAGTCACGGGTAGGCCCAGTAGAGTCTTGCGGATCGGTACGGAGACGTATGTACTTATCTTCAGGAGGCTATGGGGTGTTAGGAAACCTCCCTTTATTCATATACTGTCGTGCAATATATGATGTACTCAAACTTATTCTTCTATTCTCTCACAGATGGTGAGGACGCGTGCATCTGATGTTTCTGGCCCGGGAGATGCCGCTGCCCCCGCCGCCCGAGGTCGGGGTAGAGGCAGGGGTAGAGCACCTGCTCAAGGTAGGGGACGAGGACGTCCCAGAGTTACACCAGTGGCACCACCAGAGGACCCTATTATGGAGGAGTAGGATGAGGTGCCTCCAGTAGCACCTGCTCCAGTGGATTCATGACGAAGCTAGGCTTCCAGGAGGTCATGGGTTGTATGCTGAGATTCATGGACACTATGTCTCAGGCTGGTTTATTTCAAGCTGACCCTGCTACTTCTCAGGCGGGAGGGGGAGTCCATACCCCTACCGCTCAGGCCACAGGTCAGGTAGCAGTAGCACGTCATACCCCGGGCACACCGCCCGTGGGAAAGGTTCAGCCCGTAGTAGCAGCCCCAGAGCCCAGGCCAGTTGCAGAGGGTGAGCAGCAGAAGATGTTGGATAGATAGACCCGACTTCGCCCTCCAGTCTTCGGGGGTGAGCGGGGTGAGGATGCTCAAGATTTATTGATAGGTTCAGGGACAAACTGCACAACATGAGGATTTTGGAGTCCCATGGAGTGGATTTCACCACATTTCAGTTAGAGGGAAGAGCTCGCAGGTGGTGGCAGTCATATATTCTCAGCAGACCAGCAGATTCTCCTCCTGTCACTTGGGATCAGTTCGTTCAGCTATTTCTAGATAGATACATTCCACCTTCTGAGATGGAGGAGCTACGGGGTCAGTTTGAGCGGCTAGAGCAAGGGCAGATGCCAGTGACGGATTATGAGGCTAGATTTTCCGAGTTATCTCGCCATGCCCTTATGATATTGCCTACTGATGTCGAGAGGGTGCGGCGGTTTGTGGCAGGCTTGCATCCAGGTATTAGGGCCTCTATGGCCCGAGAGGTTGAGATGGGTACCCCCCTACCAGCTTGTAGTCGAGATAGCTTAACGGATTGAGGGGTATCGGTTGAGGAGCAGGGATCAGTTCAGGAGTGGTCAGCCCAGCAGACCTTCATATCCAGCACCCCCACTACCCCCTCGAGGTGGCTCAGTGAGGCCTCAGTTCAGCGCTATGCCAGAGCGTTCCTATCGTCCTCCAGCCATCCAGGGTGCACCCAGCGGTTATTCCAGTCATCAGAGGTCCTCTAGTTCCTATTTCAGTGCCTTACCAGAGGGTTCGCACCGCCCTCCGGCTATTCAGGGTTCTTCCTCTTTCGGGCAGTGGGCTGTAGCACAAGGAGGTTGTTTTGAGTGTAGGGAGCCGGGTCATACGTGGAGGTATTGTCCCAGGTATCGGGGCAAGGCAGTGCATCAGAGTTATCAGCCCAGGAGTTCAGCACCAGCAGTCCAGCCACCTCGAGGTGGAGACAGGTCGGCAGGGGTCGTCCTAGAGGGGGAGGCCAATTAGGAGGAGGTCAGTTAGTTCCTGTTCACTCTGGGGGAGTTCAGTCTTCCGGAGCCTCAGCTAGATTTTATGCCATTTTGGCCAGATCAGATACAGTGTCCTCAGACGCCGTAATCACAGGTATTATCTCAGTGTGTGGTAGAGAGGCTTCGGTACTATTTGATCCATGATCCATATATTCATATGTTTCAATACTATTTGCTCATTTTCTGGGTGTCCCTCGTGAGTCCTTGGGTTCTCCTATATATGTGTCCACTCCTGTGGGCAATTCTGTGGTGGTAGACCGAGTCTACCGGTCTTGTGTGATCACTTTCTGCGGTTTCGATACCAGAGCAAATCTTTTATTGCTAGATATGATTGATTTTGAGGTTATCCTAGGCATGGATTGGCTATCTTCTTATCATGTTGTGTTAGATTGCCATGCCAAGACAGTCACTTTAGACATGCCTGGGTCGCCTAGGCTAGAGTGGAGAGGTTCTTCAGTTAGTGCCTCCAGCCGGGTCATTTCCTTCGTGAAGGCTCGGAATATGGTCGAGAAGGGTTTTTTGGCTTACCTTGCTTATGTGCGGGACACCACCGCCGAGTCTCCTACCATTGATTCAATGCCTGTTGTTCGAGAGTTTTCGGATGTGTTCCCTTCAGATCTTCCAGGCATGCCTCCAGATCGAGACATAGACTTCTGCATTGATTTGGCTCCAGATACTCAGCCTATTTCTATTCCCCCTTATCGTATGGCTCCTAAGGATCTAAAGGAGTTGAAAGAGCAGCTTGAGGAGTTGTTGGCCAAGGGGTTCATCAGGTCGAATGTGTCGCCGTGGGGTGCTCCAGTCCTATTTGTGAAGAAGAAGGATGGGTCGATGCGGATGTGTATTTATTACCGCCAGCTGAATAAGGTTACTATTAAGAATAAGTATCCTCTGCCGTGCATCGATGATTTATTTGACCAGTTGCAGGGTGCTCGTGTGTTTTCCAAGATTGATTTGAGATCGGGTTACCATCAGTTGAAGATTCGGGCTTCTGATGTTCCGAAGACGGAATTTCGCACTAGATATGGCCATTATGAGTTCTTGGGGATGTCCTTTGGCTTGACCAATGCCCCAGCAGCATTTATGGACTTGATGAATAGGGTGTTCAGTCCGTTTATCGACTCCTTCGTTATTGTTTTCATTGATGATATGCTGATCTACTCACGGAGCCTTGGTGAGTACGAGCAGCATTTGAGAGTCGTGCTTCAGACCTTGCGAGAGCAGAAGCTATATGTTAAGTTCTCCAAGTGCGAGTTCTGGTTAGAGTCTGTGGCATTTCTGGGACATGTGGTTTCCGGAGAGGGTATCAAGGTTGATCCGCAGAAGATTGAGGCAGTTCAAAGTTGGTCGCGTCCTACTTCAGCTTCAGAGATTAGGAGTTTTCTGGGTTTAGCAGGCTATTACCGTCGATTCGTGGAGGGGTTCTCCTCTATTGCATCTCCACTAACTAGGTTAACTCAGAAGAATGCCCCGTTTCGATGGTCAGATGATTGTGAGGCAAGATTTCAGAAGCTCAAGGCAACATTGACTTCAGCACCAGTTCTATCATTACCTTCTGAGTCAGGGATGTATACTGTATATTGTGACGCTTCACGCGTTGGGTTGGGATGTGTGTTGATGCAGGGTGGCAGGGTTATTGGTTATGCTTCACGATAGCTGAAGGTTCATGAGAAGAATTATCCTGTACACGACTTAGAGTTGGCGGCGATTGTTCATGCTTTGAAGATTTGGCGGCACTACTTGTATGGTGTATCCTGTGAGGTCTACACTGATCATCGCAGTTTGCAGTACTTGCTTAAGCAGAGGGACCTTAATTTGAGGCAGCGGAGGTGGCTTGAGTTGTTAAAGGACTATGATCTTACTATTTTGTACCGCCCAGGCAAGGGGAATGTAGTAGTGGATGCTTTGAGCAGGAGAGCAGCGAGTATGGGTAGTTTGGCCTACATTACAGCTGAGGAGAGACCTTTAGCCCTAGACATTCAGTCCATGGACAATCGCTTGGTGAGATTGGACCTTTCAGAGCCTCATCGAGTTCTAGCTTATATGGTTGCTCAGTCTTCATTGTTGGGTGAGATTAAGGCTCGGCAGTTTGATGATCCATGTCTGGCAGAGCTTCGGGATACGGTGGTCCAGGGTAGAGCCAAGGAGGTTACCTTAGGCGAGGATGGTGTTCTGAGACTCCAGGGCTGATTATGTGTTGTTGATGTTGATGGCTTGAGGGAGAGGATTCTAGCGGAGGTGCACAGTTGTCGGTATTCTATTCATCCAGGAGCGACAAAGATGTATCATGATTTGAAGCAGCATTACTGGTGGAGGTGGATGAAGAAGGACATTGTTCAGTATATGGCCAGGTGTCTTAATTGTCAGCAGGTTAAGTACGAGCACCAGAGGCCATGAGGCTTGTTTTAGCAGATGCACATTCCTCAGTGAAAATGGGAGCGCATCACCATGGACTTCGTGGTTGGGTTGCCTCGGACTTTGCGGAAGGTTGACGCGGTTTGGGTCATTGTGGATAGATTGACCAAATCGGCGCATTTTATTCCTGTGGCTACTACTTATACTACAGAGAGGCTGGCTCAGATCTACATTCGAGAGATTGTACGATTGCATGGTGTGCCGGTGTCTATTATATCAGATCGAGGTCCTCAATTCACTTCGCACTTCTGGAGAGCTTTGCACAGCGAGATGGGTACTCAGATAGACCTTAGTTCAGCATTTCACCCTCAGACTGATGGCAAGTCAGAGCGTACAATTCAGATTTTGGAGGATATGCTCAGGGCTTGTGTGATTGACTTTGGAGGTCAGTGGGACCAGTTCTTTCCTTTGGCGGAGTTTGCATACAACAATAGCTATCAGTCCAGCATCGAGATGTCTCTATTCGAGGCTTTATATGGTCGGCGATGTCGTTCTCCTATCGGGTGGTCTGAGCCTGGCGAGGCCAAGTTATATGGCACAAATCTGGTAAGAGATGCTTTGGATAGGGTAAAAATTATTTAGGAGAGACTTCGCACATCTCAGTCCAGACAGAAGAGTTATGCGGATCAGCGAGCGCGTGATGTAGCATTTATGGAGGGAGATAAGGCTATGTTGAAGGTTTCGCTGATGAAGGGCGTTATGAGATTCGGGAAGAAGGGCAAGTTGAGCCCCAGGTTTATAGGCCCTTTTGAGGTGTTGAGGCGAGTCGGGGAGTTGCTTATGAGCTCGCTTTACCCCCCGCCTTATCAGGAGTTCATCCGATTTTTCATGTATCCATGCTCCGGAGATATCATGCCGATTTCTCTCACGTGATTGATTTCTGCACTATTCAGTTAGATGAGAAGTTGGGCTTCGAGGAGGAGCCAGTTGCTATTATTGATAGGCAGGACCGCCAGTTGAGGTCTAAGAGAATTTCTGCCGTAAAGGTCCGGTGGAGAGGCCAACCAGTCGATGAGGCAACTTGGGAGTCCGAGGAGGACATGCAGGTATCCGCAGCTATTCAGCACTTCAGGTACGATTCTACGTCCGTTCGAGGACGAACGTTTGTTTTAGAGGGGAAGATTGTGATGACCTAAAAGGGTCATCTTATGTAAATTTAATTATGACTGTGTTCCGAGACCCCAAAAGCCTCCGTTAATCTACCTTGATGTGCGTGCGCAGTCCGGGCGCGTGGTCGGGAAGCCTTTATGTGAAAACTTGATAAATAGTTGACTTTATGATAATTAATTGAATAAAATTGACTTTGGTCAACATTTTTGGTAAACGGACCCGGATCCGTGATCTGACGGTCCTGGGAGGTCCGTAGGAAAATATGGGACTTAGGCGTATGCCCGGAATCAAATTCCGAGGACCCAATCCCGAGAAATAAATTTTTAAAGAAAATTATTTTATGAAAATAATAAAGGCTTATGAAAATGAACCTTGATGTGAAACCTGTGCTGTCGGGCCCGTGTTATTGTTCTGGAGCCCGGAACAGGTTCAATTTGTGTTAATTAAGTTGTCTGTGAAATTTGGTACGAAACGGACTTGATTTGACGGTTTTCGGATCAAAATGGGAAAATTTAGAGTTAATGAAGTTTTGAGGATTTTCATAGAATTTGAAATTTAGTTTGGAATGTGATTTTTTGTTACCGAGGTCCGAATGCAATTCCAAGACCGGGAACGCACTGGCCCAGCTGCGATCGCATAGTACTAGCAGCTGGGCAGTGTATTTTTAATACGGGACTGATACGCTCAATTTACACCTTAAAAAAATATAAGCGATCGTTGTCAAATATAGTAACCCAAAAAGGTTGGGGTCGAATCCCACAGAGAACAATATGAGGGGGTTAGGAATGCTAGAGAATTATCACCTATCATGCAGTGCCAAACAAATATGATTTTGGGGTTTTTGATGATTGTTTATAACTAAATGCGAAACTATAAACTATCCTAGAAAGCAATTAAAATGATTGAGGGCAACAAGTATTGATGCTTCGGGTATTACACTCGAGTAACGATCCAATGTATTTCATGATTTTACAAATATGAGCAGGTAATGTTAATTAGCCATGGATAACATTTCTTAATTAGCTTTTCCCAAAGACTAACAAGACTTCCTAATTGAATTATCCCTAACCCAATTAGGAGATTAAGCACTTTCGAGTTTGGCTACAAGTAGTTCAATCCTATCCCTAGGTAGAATCTATAAAATGAGGGTTAAAGCCTCAAGTTCTTGTTAATTAATCTTTCCCAACCCCAAATAATCTTTTCCAAAACTAATTCGGAGTTAATGGGCGAGTCCTAGGGTTAGCTAATCCCTTTGGAAACATTAAAGAACAAGAATAATTAAAATAACAAACACCACTTCATAAATATAATAAAATCATTCAATACATAAGCACAACAAGGTATTTAATCCACACTTTAAACATGAATATTTCCATAAACCATATTCAAGTGTTGGAAAAATACTACACACTTAGATATACAATACAAAGCAAGGAAATGAAGAAATAAACACAAATGGGTAAAGAAAACTTCACCACAATGTCGAAATCCACAAATCCCAAGTGTGTGTGCAAACCCACAAATCAATACTTGTTATCCTCTACTCAAAATATATTTACAAAGCTCAAAATATATCCCCAATATTATGTTCTTGCAAAAAAGCCCTAGATGTTAGATATCCCCAAAAAAAATGGCTGCTAGGTCGAGTATATAGGAATTGGGGATAAAAATATGAAATTACAAATCTGCCCAGTTTTCGCCCAGATCTTTGTTCTCCGCGATCGCGGAACTATGTTTGCGATCGCATAGGCGTTACTCCTGATGCTTTGCGATCACGTGACCTTTCCTGCGATCGCGTAAGGTTTAGTCCTCAAGTTTTGCGATCGCGTATTCCTCATTGCTATCGCGTAGTACATTTCAGAGCAGGGGTCACATTCTTTCTCCGCGATCGCCTAATCAATTGTGCAATCGCGGTTCACGCTCTTGTTGACTTCTGCGATCGTAGGTCATTCCTTGCTCGCGAATAGCATCTTGCTTCAGTCATTTCCCTTCATTTTGTCCTATTTTGACTTGATTTCTTCCATTTCTTCTCTAAATCACATAATACCTGAAAATTGCCAATAAACCTCAGAAAATGTCCTACTTTTCTATCAAAATTACACCAAAGTCTAAATATTGAGAGGAGATAAGTTGGTAAAGTACCAACTTATCAAACCCCCAAACTTAAACCATTGCTTGTCCTCAAGCAATTCAAAAACAAAGAACATCTAATCAAGGATAAGATCATTTAGGCACTACGGCAAGTCAAGAATTATTCCAAGTCAAAAAGGTCAATTCAAGCTCAAACTAATGACTTTGGTTGGTACCCACAATTAATCCAAGGCATATGAATCACTATCTTTTTGTACATTTAATTTTTCAAGAATTTAAACAACATATTAACCAAAGTAACACCCAAGTCATGACATTAAAGATTCAAAATTTGCCTCTCTATCACTATTTTCTTCCCTCGCTCATTCTTCCCAATTGAAAATGGGATTAGTCTCACAACTCGAGTTTCATGTGCCCTCTTACTTTGAGAAAGAATCCCAAACTCACAAATTTCAATTCGAAACATAGGAGGGATGCCAAATAGAGAATTTAACTCTCTCTCTCACACAAGAACGTTCAAGTGCTACAAACAATCATACCATAGGCTTGCCCTTATTTTAATTCATAGCATATTCAAGAATGTTCAGTTGGAGATC
>ML261878.1:0-13251 GCA_005239495.1 Nicotiana undulata
TGGGAAGGAGGGAGGGCGGGGGTGGGTGGTAGGTGTGGGAGTGGGGTGGGTGGGTAGGGACGGGGAGTTAGGGTAGTTGAGGCGGTGGACGTCGGCAATAGGGTGGGGAAGATTGAAAAAGAGTTTTGAAAATGTTTTCATTCTCTTGGTAGGGAAAATATTTTTGTCCAATTGGAGGAAAATGAGTTAATAAGGAAAATATTTAAGCCCACTAAACATGAAAAAATTGAAAAATATTTTTTAGAAAATACCTATCATCATACCCCATGAATTCAGAGTCCGGAACCTAATTGTTGTCTTTTTGGACAAAAGTTACTTTAGTATGTGTAAAAAAAAAGTAACATTTCTATGTATAACGCGAAAATTTTCCACGCTATACTTCAACGATATTTTGGCCGTTAAAGTATAGCGGTTTAAAAACCATGCTATTCAAATATAACGCATGAATTAACAGCGTTATAAGTATAATATATAAAAAGACTGCATTATGCATAAAAATGGTTTGGCAGTCCAATGGTTGAAGGATAGTTTACAAATTAGTTTGAGATGCTAGGTTCAAATCCCCACACCCATGTTCTTGTATTTTCCTATTTCTTTTTTATTTTTCATTTCTTTTTATTATTTAATTTAAGTGTTTAGATATAAATACTTTAATAGAAACTCCTTTTGTTATTTCTTTAAAAAACTAATATTTTTAATAGTTATTATTTTGTGTTATACGTAAAACAAAATTATTTGGTTTCCTTTTATTTTCAAATTAGAATTATGAGTTTTATTTTATAGTTAAAATTTTCATAAGAGACCTGTTGGTTGAATTATTTTATTTTTTTATATCTTTCTTTTTAAATTACTCTATGCATTTTATTTTTTAGCTTTAAGATATAAATTAAAATCCTAATTTTTATTAGTAAAATTACATATAATTTGAAATTTATTTTGTGTTTTAAATTTTATTACTATTTGAAATTTGAAATTTATTCTATTTTTTGGATTGTATTCTTTTCTTATCTATTGAATAATATATATTTGCTAACTAAATTAAAAAAGAAAGATATCAAAAAATAAAATAATTCAACCAATAGATTAGGCTATATATATTATTCTCTTATGAAAATTTTAACTATAAAACAAACTCATAATTCTAATTTGAAAATAGAAGGGGAAAAAATAATTTTGTTTTACGTATAACACAAAATAGCAATTATTAAAAATATTGGTTGATTTTTTAAAGAAATAATAAAAGGCTTTTCTATTAAAGTATTTATATCTAAACACTTAAATTAAATAATGAAAAGAAATAAAAAATAAAAAATGATAAAAATAAATAGGAAAATACAAGAGTGTTGATTCAAACCTAGCACCTCAAACTAATTTGTAAATTATCCTTCAACCATTTATGTGTTATACTATAACGTGGTTAATTCATGTGTTATACTTGAATAGCGCGGTTTTAAACCGCGCTATACTTTAACGATCAAAACATCGTTAAAGTATAGCGCGGACAATTTTCGCGTTATATATAGAAATGTTACTTTTTTTTTTTTACACATATTCAAGTAACTTTTGTCCAAAAAGACAACAATTAGGTTCCGAATCCCATGTATTCATCTGAAAGTCAAGCATGAAACTTGGAACAATTAAAGTGAAGTTTGACTTGAAGATGAAAATGTGTTTGGACGTACGTTTTCAAAATATATTTTCCAAATTTATTTTGGAAAAACATGTGTATTATGAGGATTTGGCCCAAAACCAGCTATTGGGATTTGAAATTTTGCCAAAATATAGGCAAAATTTATGGGGGCATTTACATTTATACCCGCTTTTTGGGTCACGTTTTAACTTATACCCGCTTTGTAAACAAAAATTGCAAGTGTACCCACTTTTCGCATAACTTCAGGCATACGGGCCTGAAGTAGCAAAGGCAATCACACAAACTTCAGCATTCTAGTAGACGAGCCTGAAGTAGCAAAAATTGATGAACCAAGTGTTGGCTGAAGTTTTTGTTTGTAATTGCTGAACTTAAACATTCAAGTAGCTGAAGTTTTGTTCCCTATTTGTTGAACTTCAACATGTTTTAGCTGAAGTTGTGTTCTATATTTGCTGAACTTCAACATGTTTTAGCTTAAGCTTTGTTATGTTTGTGGTGAACTTCGGGGCTGAAGTTTGATTCGTATTTGCTGAACTTCAGCATTTTAGGAACTGAAGTTTTTGTTTATATTTGCTGAACTTCAGCATTCTTAACTTTATTTGTCTGGAAGTTATTAGGTTGGTCGAAGTACATAAGCAACAAACGTTAATTTTCAGCAGAAAGTTTATCCATATGAACTGAATTTTCATAGCAACACCAACAGCAGCAGAAGAAAGAAGAGGAAGAAGAAAACAAAGGAGGAGAAAAGGGGCTGAAGTTGTTTAAAAAGTAGGTACAAATTAAAAAAATTAAAAAAAATGAGTATAGGTTAAATGAGGGCAACCAAATAAGGCGCCCGTGCAATTTTTTAAAATTTATGGCCAAACATATGTTTGCCAAATAAAATCCAAGTTTATTTTGACAAAATCTATGATCAAACGGGTCCTAGCATAAGAATTTCTATCTTCAATCGCGATAATTCCATTGCGTTCCCTTTTGAGGATAGGAAAAAAGAAAGAAAAAAGGGCCAAGAATTCAGGGTTGCCAAACCGACTACAGAAAAACCAAACACCATTATAGAAATCAGCACAAGTGGAGCACAGAGGTAATTACATACAAATTTTTATGATATTATTTTATAACATGATAAAAATGATAACTAACCTACTATCATGTCTTATTAATGTCAATATATATATGTATGTATAACATTCCAACTCCAAGTATGAGTGTTAAGACATAATTGTGTTCCAAAGGTGAGAAGAAAATAAAGACAACTGCTGGACTACTTTGGCAACGGGAATTTGCAGGAAAGTTACATTATGGAAAGACAATGATTATAAATTCTATGCATTTAAAATGCTTTTAATTAATCCATATATGCGCTACAATTACACTGCAGAGAATACACGGATTAAAGGAAAGGGAAAACAGTCCAAATGACCATAAAATCGTGATAAAAATCTAATATCATCCCAAAATTTTCCAAAAGTCCAAAAAACTGGACAAAATGCTATCTTTTTCTACCAAAAGACAACCATCTATGCCAAAACTACAGATGAACAATAAAGCTTAGACCATTATCACATTCAAAAGCAGAGAACTTCTGAATACTTTAGTATTATAAGATGTTGAAAGTGTTCCTTCATCTGCCCCTAATTTTCACTTGCAGAATCCATTGAACCTTACCCTCTGGCAAAGGAATGGACCTCGGCATCCGCAGTGGTATTTCAAACTCACCCATCACATGCAAAGGTGCATCCAGAACCAAATGTTCCGGTTCAATATGAACAGAGAGCTGTCTTGCCACCTGATAAAGCAGAAAGAAATTTGGAGGCATGAAACTAGTATTACGTTTCGAGCATTATCAATATAACTGTAACAGAAAATTAGAAACTTACTCCCACAATTAACAAGAAAATTCGAGAAGTACCTTTAACTCACAAACACATTGTAAGGACACAAAATAATGAGGTTTTTTCAACAAATCAAGTATCTTCAATTGTGCATTTCTGTATTGTCGGTCAAATGACAGAATCAAAAGATAATGGACATACCGCTCCCCCTCCTAACTAAGCGCTCTGCATAGCTGAGGGGTACCCATTATGAGGAGACATCAAATAAAAAAAAATTGAGAGAGGAGACATGTCAATCATATATCACAATCTCCTATATGTCATTTTCAAGATCAGTCTCAGAGATAGTACGTGCAGAAACCGACAGTAATATTGGCCGAGTTGTTATCATTAAGTTATTAACCCAAGTCAGGTCTCACATGGTCATAATAGGAGGTAAATTTCATCCCCGGTAGATACTGCTTTCATCGTGGAGAAAATTTGTCCTTATTTTCCTCATGGGATGTAAAAATACACACAGCAATACAAGAAATACAAGAAGTCTTCTTCTTCTTGAAATGAATTTTCACGTGCTTGGCCAATGGAAAAAATGAAGCCTCCACCACGTGAGGGAGCGTGTTGAAGAGACAATTAAATAAATAAAAGTATGCTCTCTTTAACAGCTTAACCTTTAAGATGAAATGGTCACACACTTCAACCGATAGATTGTGAGATCTTCAAGTATTCATCAAACACCATGTACTGGAGCAGTCTTCAAGCACTCAGTCATAAGGAAGGACACTGGGCTATTTTCTCAATGGAAAATATCAGAGGTGCACATCAAGATACTAAACTAGACCCCCCTAACAGAGTAACCACAGAAGATTTCGAAAGAAAAGAAAGCTGGAGGTGATTTCTATATCTAGTCTTTCCACTAACAGTTTAAGAGCAGGAAGGTGACGCAAATAACTAGTGATCTAGATGTACAGTTAAGACAGTAAGGCTTTCAGTTTAGCAAATAACATATCCCACCAGCAAACCAATCCACATACAGAGAAAAGGTAATAGCTGTAAGCTACAAAATAAAGAAAGAAAATTGCCGTCAAATTCCTAGTGACAGGGATAGGCTTTCCTTAAGTAACTTTCATTTGGCACCACACATAAAACAGAAAAAGGTCCAAACCGAGATTGATGGAGCTAAAGTCAGTTTGCAAGAGTGAAAAGGAAAACATTAAATGTAGTTTCCCACACCAAAGATTTAGACTATTTCCTTCATGTTTTATTAGTTTTGTGAACCTTCATACCAAAAAGATTAGTTCTAATACATACCCACATTTTGGATCACTAAATTAGGAATAACTAAATTTTCTTTACACATCCTTCTTTTTCATTGGAGAAGAAAAACCTTTGAAGCACATGGCCTTGGGCAAAAGGCAAATGCAAATGCCTCATGCCAAAATTTTATGACTCAGATTTGCTAAACCTGACTGTCTTTAGCAAATTAGGCCTTGAGCAACAGTGTCCCGTTTAAAACATTGATGTAGAACCTAATCCAATAATAGAGGGATTAAAACCCCAGCGAGACCAGTTGATTAGGAAGAGAAAAAATGTATAGACCATAAATGTAGTCAATCTTGGATCCATTCTGTCACTAACGAACATTAGGAAGAGAATAAACTCCTTTTTTTTCCAAAAGCAATTGTGATGTAGATCATACTGGGTACACTAATGCACAGTAACCCTATAGTGTCTGTTCAGATAGCGTCCTATATGAGATCTCAAAAGACACTCCAAAGGCCTTAAGCATTTTCTGCAAAAAAGAAGCACTGAGCATAAAGGACATAAAAATGAGCAAGGATTTGTTGTAAATTGAAATACGGATTAGACAAAGGTGGAAGAGAGTAGTGTCCATATATGGTGCTGATAAACATTGTCAGGAAAAATAATACAGGTAATCAAGGGCACGTTAGTGTCCTATGATTATTGGGACAGAAAAAAATGATTGGCCAAGTGAACAAACTAAAAGGTGATGGAACTTGAGACTCAAGGCTCAGGTTAGAAAAACATAAAAAGTGGAAGGAAGAACAGGTAAGGAAATGTTGGCATTACTCTTACCATCCTAGAAACATCACAGCCAAGATTACAACTACAGAACATAATTTTATTGACAAGTCAAAAATTTATATTACGTAATAAACACCAATCCATGTCAAAAAAAATGTATAAGATGTGCATGTGACTCTACTTGAGTCATACATCGTCTTCCACCAAATGTGGCCAACAATTCATACAACATGGTATTTTCGACTTCCACCAAAAGCACAAGTGAAAAGAAAGATCCCTTTATGCTTTAAACATTGTTCTCCTATTCCATTGTTCCATATACTCCAACATAAAGCAGAATTGCTGAGAGAAACTGTGACTCTTTTTTTGCGAAAGGTGCAAGTTTAGAGTTTTTAATGTACTACCGGACTTAAAATCCTCGCCGACCTGAATTTGGGAACCAGTGAGGAAATAAACTAGCTTGTCCACTAAGAGACTTCTATATCCTAGAGAAACCCAGCTATTATGTACCAAAACTTATTTACATGACTCGGAAAAGGGGGGGGCTGAGTGGAAATAGAGAAGACTCTCTACAGATTTTTGTCCCTCAAAAGGTGGATAGAGCAGAATACCAGTAAAACCAAAGTTTTAGAAGAGTTATAACACAAAGAGAAACGAATTAAAAAACATAGAGAGCGACAGCAAGCACCTTTTAGAGGGGAAACAAAGAAAGAAGCTGCCTGGCTATCACTAAAGGAAAGCAAACTCCGCAAGTCTGAACTTACTGTAAATTTTCTCTTCCTCGGGTTTTACAAAGCACATCACTTTTACGGCAAAGGTTATCACCCAAGATTTCCGAATGCAAAAATAAAAAGAGTATGTAGCAACAAGTTAGGGACGAAGTATCACCTCAGCCACAATTTCATCTTTTCCAACAGGTTCCTGAACGAAAGTCCTACCACTGTCATCTTTCGCCAATGGTTTCTTTGCGAGTTTTCTAAGAACCTGAAAGAAATTGCAGTTTGTATGAAAGAAAAAGAGGCGAAGAACTACTGATAGCCCAATTACCAAAAGTGTATCTGAAACAGTTAAAAGAACCAAAGGATGACTCTTGAACCTTATGAAACACTATTAATTATAGCACGACTCTGTCACTGTTGCAACAAATCTATACCAGTTATGCTAGGTTGCTGATATCAACAGTTAGTGTGAGATAAAAAATGATCAGGTGGATTTGCTTTCCTCTTCTGTATCCTTTTTCAGGAAGAAATAGCAGGATGTGACAGGGTAGTAAAAAGTTCATGATCATTTTACATGAAATATGATAAAAGACTACTAAAAATCATTACGGAAAACTGTTTTAAAAAAATTTCACAGAGCTTTAGCATAAGACACTGACCAACTTAGTTCTATCCAGGCGGTTTGCTGCCATCTGGTATTCTTTCATCTTATCTTCCTTGGTTGCAGGAACTATTTTAACCTCTTCAACTTCCTCACGTTGGTATAGCTGGTAGAGGCAGCAGATTTAAAACACTAAACAGATGAATACAGCATCTCACGAGAACTTAATTAATATGCAAAAAGAAAGCAAGAAGAAAGTCAATCTCATTTTACTTTATTCATAAATGGCACCACTTACAGTGTGAAAAAGTGTGAAGGCCAATGGCCCAAATGTTTATTACACAGTGTTGACCATAAAACATGCAAGGGTATGCCACATGCTCAACATAGGAAAATCAATACCATTGGCCTAAATTCTCAGCCTTTTTAACGGTAGGTGCACCGAGACTTCTGTTTGTGATGTGTAATAAAAAGCAAAAATTTGAAGAGGAGAAAAGAAAGTTTTTTCTCCTTCTGAATAAATACAATGGGAAGCGGGAAATCCATCTCGCATAAAATTTTACTAGATATAGTTTGATAACAAAGAGTATATTATCTTTTTGCAGATGGGAAACTTGTATGACAAGGGCAGAACAGTGCTTGCATTGCAACTGTACTTCAAACAAATGAGACACGTGAGACTAGAACAATTTTCAAGATAACTAGATTCAGCAAAACTATGAGAGCTCATCAAGGGTAGTTTTCAAGGGAGGGGGACAGGATCTCTAGTTCTGTTCTAGAATCAAAACATAAAAAAATAGAAATTAAATAGGCAGCAAGCCATACAGAGAGCCTTTTTATAATGACGATGATGTCCGGGCCAACTTGTGTGCTCCTTGACTATACCACCGAGTACCTACTACCTCCCGTCAACATAGGTATCATGTAAATCTGCCCACCAAGACTTATCGGAGAACATTCTTTTTTTTTTTTAATCTCTCGTAGCACCATGGTTTTATTTAATTTTTCTCTTGTTATATTATTTCATGGTATCAAAGCCAAAAAGAGAATTAGGGTACTAAAAAGGAGGCCAAAACCAAAAGTCTAAACTCTTTCAAATTTTCGCCAAGTCCGACCTACCTTTTTTATGGGATATCTGAAGGAGAGCTTTGTATTAGGGTGATATTTAGGTGAGACCTCGTCCAATGCTTATTGGAGAGAGACTCGTATTTAGGCTTTTGATTTTATTTATTATGGTACATCAAATTCCTCTCTTAGGTACATTAACATCTCGTATACACAAAATATCTCCAAAATGGAACGAACCTTTCGCTGATCTTCCATGAGATGCCTGTACTTGTCAATATTGGGTACAGCTAGCAATTTGGGCATAAGATGGTTGCGAAAATAGCCAGGTGCTACTTTGACCGTTTCCCCAGCTTTTCCAAGCTTGTCTATGCTCTGATTAGGAAAACATTAAAATTGTTGTAAGTGACAATTAGATCAATAAAATAGAAAAATGTAATATTGAGAGAGAATCAGGCTTCTGTACTTGCAAAAGGTAACTTACAGTAGTGAGAATGACTTGTAATTTTCGGTATCGAAGACCTTGAGCGGCATAGAATAAGGGATGGTGCAAAGGTACTTCTCCTCCATCACATTTCTGCAATAAGGTTTTCACATTCTTCAGCTGTTGCCGCAGAGCCATTACGAACTAGGTTGACAGCAAATGCTATTCAAGTGGGATTTATTTCCCCTTTGCACTCGTATACACCTACGAAAAAGAAAGAGAGTGTTCGAAACTGGAAGACAAGGACAATTCCAAATAGGGATGTAGATTGATTGGATTAGTTGGGTTTTTATTAAAATTAAATCAAAGCAACTATATAGGTTTAGGCCTCGTTTTTTTTTTAAGATTAAGACGTCTGAATCTGAAAGCACGTCTGAATATATATATATATATATTTCAAGATAAAAACATAAGATACAATTGTTAAACTATATGAACTATAAATGAAAATTAAATATAATAACAACAATTGTACTAACGAAATGTAACCAAAAAAATATTTTGGACGTAAAGTATTCATACAAGATATATGAATTTTAGCTTCATTTAGTAATATTATTATTTATATTATCAAGTGTTAATTCAAATTAGTAAGATGTTAGCCATATTTGCAATGCATTAACTTGGATCTTGATGTAAAAAAATTTATTTGCTAATACAAAGATTTGAGTAGTTTAATGACGAATAATTCAAGAGCAATAGCACATAAATATTCAGAAAGCACTGAAATATAAATCTTACTTATGTATGCATTATCCGAATTCTAGCCAAATGTGAAACTATAGCGGCTCTAATTTCAACAACACAGAACTTCATTGTCCGAATTCTAGCCATAGCAAAGTTTCTTAATTTACGGTTTATATTTCAACTAGAGAAATTGAATTTCAGTCACTAATATGCAATTCTTGAAGAAAACAAAATAACGTTCAAAAGGGACTATGTGAATCTGCAAAAGAGAAAAAAACATTGCTAACAATTTAGAACACGTCCCAATTAAGATTTACGATTTAGAGAATCGGGAGGTCAACAAAATCAAGAAAAATTACAGAAAATTCAGAGATTCAATCAAAATAGAATATCCAAAAGTGAGAACAAGACACAAATAAGAGGCAAGCAAAACCTTCTAGTTTAGCCCCTTCTCAATCGTATTTTAAAAGGGGGTTTTTTAAACCCTAAACTCGAAACTGAAATTTATCATTAGAAAAGTGGAAACAAGATGGAGAATTCCAAGTATAATTTTCAATATCTTACCCAGAAAAAGATTCGGCGGCTGCTTGAGACGTGTGAAGGATGAAATTTGTTTTGGGTTTAGAAGAAATAGCCTGACGCCAAGAGAGAGAAATGGAGCACCAGGCGTGTATTTTCGGTATTTTTAGTCTCTAGACGGAATTAAGGCCTCCTTTGTTGTTGTTTTTTTAAGATTAAAGGTATGAATTTGAATGCATGTATGAACTTTTTAACATTCGAATATATATAATTTATCTATATTTATTATATTAAAAATACGAAGGTGCTTAGTGAAATATTATTTGACTTTTTTATTCTTTTAAAATAGATTCATATAGGATAAAATAGTCTTTAATTATTTACCTAATATATTTAGGATCTTATAATCACCTAAAATTTTGTACATTGAATCCTTCCTTATTTAAAATAGTATACTATATAAGAAGTCCAAATATTTAGGACTTTTATTCAATTAAAATTAAAATAACTAATTTGTAACATGTCGACATAAAAATATAAAGTTTACATGGAAACCTTACGTCGTTAATATGGTGGTAAAACTAGAGCTTTTTTATTATGAGGCTATATTTTAAAGTTCAAATTTATGTTACATCAATTAGATAATATATTTATGATTGATTTTTTATTTTGTTTGAGTATTTAAATGATTGGTTATTAGGTAAAATATGTCTATTCATTCATATACTAATATTTATTTTACAATGAAACTAGATAAAACGGAAAGATCATATCTATAGAATTATAAATTCAAACAAAAAGTACGATTAAGTTGAATTTAAAATAACACACCACAAAAGTTATATAGTGTTGAATTTAGCTTCAAAAATTATTTGAATAGCAGTACCTTGAAGGTTACCGATACCAATCTCAAGCTACTTAAGAAATAAAAAAAACTAATGCAAACACATACATCTTATTGGAAATTTATTTAATATATATTCTAAATCTTGCGCATTAGATCCTTTACTTATTTTTGTTATGTGATATAATGCCAAAAATGAAAATATTTACAGAAAATAAGTAAAACCATAACTATTACTTGCAGTAGGTTTGAAATTATTCATTGTATAAAATGATAATCAATTAGTTTTATATAATTTAATTATCTTTAAATAAAAAATGAAAGTGAAAAGGACTAATTAGTATAAAGCTATAACTAAATTAGATAGTGTCAATCGGCTCTCCTTCGATTTTTTTATTCTTCATTACAGATATAATCGGTAATAAAATTAAAACTAATTAGTTTATATAATTTAATTATCTTAGTAAAAATAAAAAATAGAGAAATTGTTGTATGAAAATTTATGTTTAATTGTCGGGTATAAAAAGTATGTCATTAGCCTTTAATCCAAGATTCAAACTATAAAATTTATGTACCAAAATATAAAATATTATAATAAATTCTATAATTAGATATATTTATAATTATTAGACTCTTTAATCAACATCCAATGCTAAAAATACTTTCTAAATGACACTTGACAATTGCACTTAGGTATACAAAATTTAATAATTTATGTAATTTTTTAAAAAAAATTTAAACTTCTTAATATGTGGTACACGCGCAAAGCGCGTAGAAATGAATTCTTTTTAGTCTTTTAGATAGTTTTTGATGTGCCATGCATTTCAAAATTATTCTAAACTTTTTATTGGCATGATGATAATCCTATTATTCTATGATTCACGCTTAATTATTGATCTAAATTTCATGTTGCTTAGTATTTTTTTATGTTCATCTGTAAGTTTATTCGTATATTTGATATATTTTTTATATTGTTCTTATGTCAATTTGGTTTTATAAACTTTTTTGAGATAAGAATAAACAGACGAATCAAAAGAAGGGAACACAATAGAGTTGAAACGGTGAGAATAACCCTAAATTTTTTTAGATGACTAGATTCATTTGTCTTATTCGAAAACTATAATTTTCCAATTTTTTTTCTAATGTTTTTCCATTTGAAATTACAACAATAGAAAATGTAATACAAAGTTAGTTTATATAAAAATTATCACAAATATATCAGTGCTAAATTGATAAGAAAAAAATATATAAAATCGGGATGAAGCATCTGTAGTCAAACACATTGTTCTTGCAAATATATTTACCTGAAGCGAGGCACATGTGCAATGCACGTACACTAAACTAGTATACATAAAGATATTATATGTCGTATGCACATTGATGATTGTTTTTCAACATATGATACGTGTATATATATATATATATATATATATATATATATATACACGTATCATATGTTGAAAAACAATCATCAATGTGCATACGACATATAATATCTTTATGTATACTAGTTTAGTGTACGTGCATTGCACATGTGCCTCGCTTCAGGTAAATATATTTGCAAGAACAATGTGTTTGACTACAGATGCTTCATCCCGATTTTATATATTTTTTTCNAATATTAACTTGAACAAAAAAAATTATTATTTGATATAAATTAAAATATTATAAGATATAAATCAATGTTTTATGTAAGATCCAATTGTTATACTATTTGAACTATAAATGAAAATTATATATAATAACAACAATTGTAGAAACAAAATGTAACCAAAAATAAATTTTGAACGTAAATTTATCTTCTAATCAAACTTATCCAACAAATTTAAACAATAAACTCAAAACTAGTTATAATTTAGATGCACAAATATTAAAATATTTGAAAAACTAACTGATAATCACATTAAAATTTTAAAATTTAAATACTAAATAGCCTGATGTCGAGAGAGAAAAGGATGAAATTTGTTTTGAGTTTAGAAGAAATAGGTTGATGTCAAGAGAGAGAAAAGGAGCACCGAAAAAAGAGGCGTGTATTTTCAACCTCTGGACGGAACTAAGACTCAAGTAAAGGTCTGACCGAATCAGACCCAATCAGACCTATTCAGACTTTTTTAAAATAAAAAACAAATACACTTAATGGGCTAAGATCTGGTTCATTCAGATTCAGACCCTCGTTAAGTGCAAACAAATGAGGCCTGACTCAATTAAAGGTCTGGCCGAATCAGACCCAATCAGACCTATTCAGACTTTTTAAAAAAAAAAAAAAAATACACTTAATGGGCTAAGATCTGATTCATTCAGATTCAGACCCTCATTAACTGCAAACAAATGAGGTCCAACTCAATTAAAGGTGTGACCGAATCAGACCTATTCAGACTTTTGAAAAATAAAAAAACAAATACACTTAATGGGCTAAGATCTGATTCATTCATATTCAGACCCTCATTAAGTGCAAAGAAATGAGGCCTTAGATTAGTTCGGTTTGTTGGTGTGATGACCCAAAAGGCCATCTTACGTAATTTAAGCTATATCTGTGTTCCGAGGCTCTGAGAGCCTCCGTTAGTCTTACCTCGATATGCGTGCGCAGCCCGGGCGTGTAGCCGGGAAGCTATTATGTGAAAATTAGATTAAAAAATGAGTTTTGATAATTAATAAATGAATATAGTTGACTTTGGTCAACATTTCTGGTAAACGGACCCGAACCCGTGATTCGACGGTCCCGGAGGGTCCGTAGAAAAATATCGGACTTGGGCATACGCCCGGAATCGAATTCCGAGGTCCCAAGCCCGAGAAATAAATTTTTAAA